>JAVTVY010051509.1:0-26852 GCA_036873755.1 Hanleya hanleyi | reverse complement strand
CCCCTAGCCCCGGGTTAAGCGGAATTAGACACAAGCTACGAAACGTAGCGCCATAGATCTTGCACGCTACGTTCGTATTTTGCTATCAGCATGCGATATGTATCGCCAAATTTGAGAAACTTTGAGTGTAGGCGCTTGGTGGAATAGCCCTGCTTTTTAAGTTTCTGCACCAGTGTTTTGTGACGTTGATTAAAATCGTCACATTTAACACAGGATCTAGCAAATGCTACTAAGCTAGATATGTATACGCCATATGCAGGTCCCACTGGAATATTACTGTCCAGAAAGGGATAGTTTACGATGTCGAAATTGTAATCATCTCTTTTGTCATAATTACAAGCGTCTAGTCCGTCATTCATAATCCAGCCGTCGTCCATTAGAGAATATCCGCGTCCATAATCCAAAGACCTATTCCATTTTCCACATAACAGTATTAGCACCAAATTCAAAAAGACAATCATAGTATACATAAACATAGGCTTGTTTCCTGCAAGAGAGAAGCGGTCAACAGTTTTCAATGATGCCGGCAAGACATCATGATGTTCCAAATATATCAAATCCGTATCGCTGATCAGTATTCTTAATCCATAATATTCGCTATAGAGTCGTCATCTAAAAAAAAGATGTATCTCAGTCACGCTTTGATTGTGACTGTTCATATGAGTACCATGAGGATCTTGAAGTACATGGGTTCATACGGCCCCTAGCCCCGGTTAAGCGGAATTAGACACAAGTTACGAAACGTAGCGCCATAGATCTTGCACGCTACGTTCGTATTTTGCTATCAGCATGCGATATGTATCGCCAAATTTGAGAAACTTTGAGTGGAGGCGCTTGATGGAATAGCCCTGTTTTATAAGTTTCTGCAACAATGTTTTTTGACGTTGATTAAAATCATCACATTTAACACAGGATCTAGCAAATGCTACTAAGCGAGATATGTATACGCCATATGCAGGTCCCACTGGAATATTACTATCCAGAAAGGGATAGTTTACGATGTCGAAATTGTAATCATCTCTTTTGTCATAAAGTCGACGAGAGAGAATGCCCGCTTCATTTTTGTAGAGGTAGAGATCTAAATAAGATGTGCCTGTAGGGCTATCTGTAGTTTCCTTCAAATCCAGTGAAGGTGGATATATATCCTTCACTGCGTCATTTATATAGCGATTATCCACAGCGAGAAGATCGTCTATATAGCGTTTGGTGAATGAGAAGGAACGGGCTTTTGAGTGGATCGGTTTTTGAAAGCGCCAGCATATAGTCATATTCATAAGAGAACAGATACAGGTCAGCCAACAGGGGTGCACAATTAGTACCCATTGGAATACCTATATGCTGCTGATATATTGTGTTGCCAAACTTCACATAGATATTTTTAATGAGAAATTCAAGCAACTCTATAAACAAAGAAACATCCCATGAATGATATCTCTTGTATGTAGTCGAGCTAAAGAATGCTTTATGGCTTCCGACATTAATATATCTACGATCAGTTTTCTTGAACACAGATACTATTAATGAACTTATACGGTCAATAAGGTCCTGATGAGGGATTGTAGTATAGAGAGTCGAGAAATCCCATGTGGATACATGTCTGTACGGTATGTGACCTTTAGCATCAAGTTCTTCCGTAAGACATTTTGAGTTTTTCAATATCCACATACATTCAACGCCAGAGTTCTTGAAAATAGTGGCGCAATACCTTTCCCAAAATGCTTTTACCTCCTGAAGGGCCCTCGTCAATAGGGTTGAAAGAAGCTTGGTGGTGCAGCTTCTAGAACCAGCTATGAATCTAGCTTTGTATGGTGATTTATGCATTTTGGGAGTCCAGTATATTTTTGGTATGTCGCTATGATTGGTTGGAAGACAAATACCTCTTTCCCTGAGAAACTTTTTGTGATTGTTAAATAAATCTTTCAGAGTAAATGCAGTTTGGGAGTAAGTAGACGTATTTGATGAAGATATGTCTACACTCAATTCTTTAACCAGCACCTGGTAATAGTAATATTTACATATGAATATTATATTATTCGGAGCTTTGTCTGCTGGGACTATGACGAATTTACTCTGGAGATTTGCTAGAACTTCTTGCGAATTGAGGTTTCTCAGTACTTGTTTTGCTTGGGGAAGAGTACTTCTGTCAATATGGCGGATTGTTTCAACGACCTTGCTCTTGGTGAGGTCCAGCCAATCAGCGAGTACTGTAGGTTCAACTTTTTCTCGCTTAGACCAATCAATAACGTACTGTTCTAATGCAGTCAGGACTATCTTCTGGTCCGCCTTCAGATTTATTCTTCTTGGCTCTCTATATTTAGGTCCTTTCATCAGGAGTAATTTCAGATCCTTATCACTCACCACATCAAGGTCACCAGTCACGATATGTTTGCATGGTGTATAGATAAAGTTCGCCAATTCACAATCACAACTATAGCCTCCTGACGTGTATAAGTTCCAGTCAAACTCCTTGACAGCATTGGAGTAATTGAATATTTTGGTGGCTATAGATTTAGTATACTTATATGAAATGCAAGGAGGTTCTGTGAACTTGAAATAGTTTGGTACAGCGTTGCGTACCTCTGGATCATTCAGGATTCGAGGTAAATTAATGATGTCCAGTCCTTTATCTAAGTAGTTGAGTTTCAAGAAAAGCCGATCTTGAGATGTTTCGATTATGTTCACTGGACGATACAACCGAAAATACGCTATATCTTGACATACTTTACTGATTTTGGATGGTATTATATTTCCTGAAGACGCAGATTGCTGTATATCTCTGGCTATTTGATTTAAAGCTCTCAGAGGTAACGCATACAGAACTGTACGTAAGCTATGTATACTATTGGGTGCGTTAGTTAAACCCACTAAGTAATTTAAAGTGATATGATCGTGAATCATCGAACTATTAAACTTTCGCCAACCATGGCTGCGTTGTCTCCGTTGATGGGGTTTAAATAGTTGGGTAATGTTGGATATATTTGAACGGCGGTTTGTAGCATTGCCGAACCCACTGACATTATCATTTAAACCAAACGGAAACACCGACCCAAGTTCTAGCATCCAGAATAATTCCCGCTCTCGGATTTTTCTCTCAAATCCAAAAGGGGAATCCTTAGTAGATGGATAGACGACGTCTATGATCTGAATACTAAAGTTATCCCAGCCGTGGTCGGGTCCAGAAAATGCCTACCTATAAGCAATTGCTTTTTCCTAACGGATTTTCTGTGACCGTTCACCCTAAGATGGAGTCTTTGGGTGGTCTTGCCAACATACTGTTGACCACACTTCTTACAGGAAACTAAGTAAATACAGTTTGTAGTAGAACAACTAAGATCAACATACGAGTTAACAGAATATGAGTTACCAGTTAACGCGGAACTAAATGAAGCTGAAGTATTAAAGAGTGGACACGTGAGACATCCACGGTGTCCACACTTAGAAATTTTGAAATTATTACATGTAGAATTCGGTGCTAAACAATCATCAAGCGCAATATTGCAAGGTTTGATGTCGTGGCCTTGCTTTGCTGTCAGAAATATATCTGTCATTTGGATTGAAAAAGGTCTTAGTGCATTTCGAACTATTAGAGACTCGGCCGAGAAACCTGCACTAAGGTTCCTCGGGTCTGTCTTCATATTTTTTCTTTTAGTTGTGCTCATTATGTTTGTTGGGTGTGCAGGGGCCCGGCCTCGGGGACAACTTGTCCACCAGCAGAATCCAGGCATACACAGGTTAAAATTACAAGCGTCTAGTCCGTCATTCATAATCCAGCCGTCGTCCATTAGAGAATATCCGCGTCCATAATCCAAAGACCTATTCCATTTCCATATAACAGTATTAGCACCAAATTCAAAAAGACAAAAGTATACATAAACATAGGCTTGTTTCCTGCAAGAGAGAAGCGGTCAACAGTTTTCAATGATGCCGGCAAGACATCATGATGTTCCAAAAATATCAAATCCGTATCGCTGATCAGTATTCTTAATCCATAATATTCGTTATAGAGTCGTCATCTAAAAATGATGTACCTCAGTCACGCTTTGATTGTGACTGTTCATATGAGTACCATGAGGATCTTGAAGTACATGGGCTCATACGGCCCCTAGCCCCGGGTTAAGCGGAATTAGACACATGTTACGAAACGTAGCGCCATAGATCTTGCACGCTACGTTCGTGAAAACGAATGCCCGCTTCATTTTTATAGAGATATAGATCTAAATATGATGTGCCTGTAGGGCTATCTGTAGTTTGCTTCAAATCCAGTGAAGGTGGATATATATCCTTCACTGCCTCATTTATATAGCGGTTATCTACAGCGAGAAGATCGTCTATATAGCGTTTGGTGAATGAGAAGGAACGGGCTTTGAATGGAGCGGTTTTTGAAAGCGCCTGCATATAGTCATATTCATAAGAGAACAGATACAGGTCAGCCAACAGGGGTGCACAATTAGTACCCATTGGAATACCTATATGCTGCTGATATATTGTGTTGCCAAATTTCACATAGATATTTTTAATGAGAAATTCAAGCAACTCTATAAACAAAGAAACATCCCATGAATGATATCTCTTGTATGTAGTAGAGCTACAGAATGCTTTATGGCTTCCGACATTAATATATCTACGATCAGTTTTCTTGAACACAGATACTATTAATGAACTTAGACGGTCAATAAGGTCCTCATGAGGGATTGTAGTATAGAGAGTCGAGAAATCCCATGTGGATACATGTCTGTACGGTATGTGACCTTTAGCATCAAGTTCTTCCGTAAGACATTTTGAGTTTTGTTCACAAAAACTACAAGCAGTCTCTTTCGCTGATGTTCCAGATCCTATTCAGTTATTCAGAGATATGCTGATAGAAATTGCCAACCAAGCCATTCCCACATCTCCAGATGTTGCACATATTAAGAAACCTTGGTTTAATGATGAATGCAAAGAAGCAAGAAAATGTAGGAAGAAAGCTGAACGATATCTCAGCCGACATCCTAATCCTGAAAATTTGAAAGATCTCAGAGTTACAAGAGCTAAAGCTCGTAGAACCCTGAAACAGAATAAACGTGATTCTTGGAAAAGTTATGTTTCTAAGATCAATACACATACTCCTATAACAAAAGTTTGGAATATGATCCAAAGAATAAAAAGTAAAAGCTTCAATTCCAGCGTTCTTCATCTCAACGATGGAAACCAGTTGATTACTGAGAGAGTAGAAATTGCAAATAAATTAGGCGAAACAATTGTCAAAAACTCTTCGTCAGAAAATTATGTACCTAAATTTCAAAAAAGAGTTTCCAAAAAAAGAGAGCAGAAAAATGAAATTAAATTCCCCTCCGGTAACCACGAAGACTATAACAAAAGTTTGGAATATGATCCAAAGCATAAAAAGTAAAAGCTTCAATTCCAGCGTTCTTCATCTCAACGATGGAAACCAGGTGATTACTGAGAGAGTAGAAATTGCAAATAAATTAGGCGAAACAATTGTCAAAAACTCTTCGTCAGAAAATTATGTACCTAAATTTCAAAAAAGAGTTTCCAAAAAAAGAGAGGAGAAAAATGAAATTAAATTCCCCTCCGGTAGCCACGAAGGCTATAACGCTATGTCTACAATTGAAGAACTCCATGCGTCTCTCACGAAAGCTAACGATTCTGCTGCAGGCCCTGATAATATTCATTATCAGCTTTTGAAACATCTACCGGCAACTTCTCTAGATATCATATTACGCATATTTAATAGACTTTGGACAAGAGAAGACTTTTCACCGTCATGGCATAATGCCATAGTTATACCAGTACCAAAGCCTGGCCGTGACCACAAAGACCCTAGTAATTATCGACCGATTGCACCGACTAACTATGTCTGCAAAACAATGGAACGCATGATAAATGATCGCCTTGTTTGGTACCTGGAAACTGAAAAGAAACTTACTGATACTCAAGCTGGTTTCCGTGAAAATAGAAGTACCATTGATAATTTAGTCAGATTAGATTCGTATGTCAAGAATGCTTTCGCCAAGAGTGAACATGTGGTTTCTATCTTTTTTGATTTAGAAAAAGCCTATGATACTACATGGAAATACGAATTCTGAAAGGTCTTCAAAATATGGGATTACAAGGCCATTTACCCGTTTTTATTTACAACTTTTTGAATGATAGTTGTACCCAAACGAATTTGGAATTGTCTATGTCTGATCATTTTGATCAAGACCAGGGTGTTCCACAGGGCAGTATTTTGTCTACTACTTTGTTTAGTATCAAGATCAACAGCTTGGCTGCAGTTCTGAATAAATCAATTGATGGCTCATTTCTTGTAAACGATTTCAACATCGTGTAGTGGGGACAGTATACACAATATTGAGAGAACATTACAACTTTTTCTAAATAGAATTCAGAAATGGTGTCTACAAAGTGGCTTCAAATTCTCCAGAGACAAGACAAATTGTGTACACTTTTGCAGAAAATATTTCCAGCACAAAGATCCAGTACTTACATTAGATGGAACTGAAATCAAAGTAGTAAAAGAGGTCAAATTCCTAGGCATATTGTTTGACCAACGACTAACATTCAAATCGCATATAAATTGCTTGAAAACCAAATGTACGAAAGCTCTAGATTTGTTGAAGGAAGTTGCCAGCTATAAGTGGGGACGAGATCAGCAAACTCTTCTCTATTTATATCGATCACTTGCTCGTTTCAAACTTGATTATGGTTCTGTTGTTTACAATGGTGCAAGCAAGTCAAACTTAGCAAAGCTAGATCCTATTCTCCATCAAGGACTACGACTTTGCCTCGGTGCGTTCAGAACATCACCTAAAAAAGCTTGTATGTCGAAGCAGATGAATTTCCTTTAGAACTTCGAAGAATTAAACTATCGCTGCAATGTATCACAAAATTGATATCGAACCACTCAAATCCTGCATATAACTGTGTTTTCAACTCTCAGTACGCAGATTTCTGTCTAAAGAATCCCTCATTGTAGCAGCTGATATTAAAGTTAGTCAAATTTTACCTAATGAGCTCTTGCTAACTCCACCATGCCAGTTAGCCAAACCAGAAGTAGATATTTCACTGACGACATATAAAAAGTCAGACACGAGCCAGCTCGTGTATACAAAAGAATTTGGTTTGCAGTTAGAGAAATACAGATCACATCAGGCTATTTATACAGATGGTTCTAAAGATGGTGAGAGAGTAACGTGTGCTACTGTCCTTAGTTCCAAAACTAAAACCTATCGTCTACCAGATAAAAGTTCCATATTCACTGCAGAGGCAAAAGCTCTATTATCATCTTTAGAAGGTATTGGGTCCATTAGAAGGGGAAAATATGTCATATTCTCAGATTCAATATCATGCCTTCAAGCGATTAAAAGTGGAAATTCAACTCATCCCACCATCTTGAAAACTCTACAATTATATGACATTAGATTTCATCAAGAGATAGATATTGTGTTTTGTTGGGTGCCTAGACACGTTGACATCAAAGGCAATACTGAAGCTGACAAAATGGCTAAAGCAGCTCTGGGTAAAGAGATTGATCCTGTTGGAATCCCATATAGCGATTTTAGACCATCTATCTGCGCTTATGTAAGAAAGCTGTTTCAATCTTTATGGGATACTATGGATAATAGCAAACTTCCCGGGTTGGTTATACTCATTTGAACAGTCAGAAACGTTGCGATCAGGCCATGATTAGACGATGTAGGATCGGCCATACACGATTAACTCACGAATATTTACTAAAACAGGAGCCGATCTCAAGGTGTATTCCATGCCATGAAGATCTCACGGTGAAACATATTCTCATAGATTGCATAGATTTTAAGATTGTAAGAGATACTTTTCATCGAGCAGCTACGTTGGAAGATCTTTTTAGCAGAGCAAAAGAACATTGCATTTTAGATTATTTGAGAGAGATTGGTTTGTTGCACAAATTTTGATGTTTGTCCCTGGTTTTACGCAATAATTTACTGGGTTGTTGCCTTGAATCCTTAGAATTGTGTTTGATCGTCGCTGTATAGCTGAAATGTTGCTGAATGCGACGTTAAACCTTAATTCTCTCTCTCTCTCTCCTTGTTGTGAAGCTAATATGTATGAAAAGTGCATGGGAAATCTCTTCATGTCGCTTGTTCGAGGCACAGTACATACAATTTCCATACATTCTTCTCCAGCATGTATGGAAGATGTATGGGATAGTTCACCTAGAAAAAGATCATGCATGGGCACCATATGGGAAATTGTAAACAAAATGGAAAAATGGTATATCACATAAACGTCTGGTAGATGTATGGGTTAGTCCATTGTTTGAAAGATCATGCATGGGTAGTGTATGGAAAATTGCCTCTTCCATACATCCCCATACAAGATGTATGGTGGTATCCATACATGCATGGCATATGTATGAGCTTTTCTCTTTATTAAAAAGATCATGTATGGGTAATGTATGGAAAATTGCTCTTCCCATACATGCATATACAAGGTAATTCCCATACATGGCTTCCATGCACGTGCGGTCTACAACTGTCTGGCAAATGTATGGGACAATGTCCATTTAAAAGATTGCACATGTGTAATGTATGTAAATCAACACACATGATACATGTGCGGCATATGCATGGGTCTATCCATATATCAAAAGATCATGTATGGGCAATGCATGGAAAATGTATTTCCCCAAATATGCCCGTACAAGTTGTATGGCAGCATCCATACATGTACGGCAATGTATGAGACAGTCTGCATATCAAAAGATCATGTATTGGGTAACGTATGGAATATTGCTTTCCCCATACATGCCCATACACGATGTATGGTAGTGCCCATACATGTGCCCATACATGTATCCCACATGTATGAGACAGACAATATAACAAAAAGTTGTGCATGGGTAGTGTATGTAAAATTGACATTCCCATACAAGTTGCATGGTCGCACCCATACCTGTATGTCATATGTATGGGTACATCCACATACCCAGCATATATCCATTGTCTCACATAAACATACGTCACATGTACAAACTGCAATCGAACTTATGGCCAATATAAATCTGTGGTAAGCAGTATTCGCGTATGACAGAAAAACACTGGAAAATTTTATCTACTCAAATATTTATTCGAAAACAGGCATAATTGTTCTCTGACATTTTTAAAATTACATTTTTTTACAAATTGTCTGGTGACTATGGACCTACTCCCATTTATAATGCTCTCGCTCTATGTGCACATGGTTCAATGAAATTCCAGGTTTCAAATGTTCCCCAACCGCAATGACACACACAAGTATTTGCAGTCATACTAGTCAGGGTAAAAGAATATCTGTCTGCTTGCTGAGGCAAATCCTCTAATAACAACGTGGAAATGTCATTTCTGAAGATCTTGAAGGAGAAGTCAACCTTGTGTCTCTTTTATTTAGCAAAAAATGAAATCGTGGATCTGTTGAGGATGAATTCATATGGTATAATAATAAGCAACTTCATAAAATCACCACAGTTATGCTTGTAATGTCCCATGTTTTATCCACAAAAGTCGCACATCGAGTAGGCACTGATGGATGCACTTCCAGATTCATCGCTACTGGAATCTGATGATGTCCGTCAATTGAATAGGATCTTGTACCTTTTTTCTGGGTGGTGATTGCCTGTGTGGAAAATGACAAAAAGAGAACCGAGGCAGGCGACTTCGATGGCTTCTGTTGCTTTTTCCACCGAGATGGTTTGGTTCTACCTCTACTGGCTTCTACACATTTCCGGCTCGTAATGTATCCTGAAAGTGTGAGAGATCAATTTTGTTCAGAAAAAAAACAATCAAGTAAGCATGGCTTTCAACAATTTTTCACCCTACAAGTAACAAAGTGGTCCCAGTACCGCCAGTTTATAGTGTTCGTTCACCAAATTCTATGCTGTAGGTAGACCTGATAAATCCCCTAGTCACACAATCCTAGCACCGCATCACTCAGTCTTTGATTTATCCTCTTAAGGTTGGGCTCTGAATAAGTGTAGCGTGATGTAAGTTCCAATAATATATGAGGGTATAGGTTAGGACAAGGATTAGTTTGAGAGATAGCGGATTCGGCTTGGTGTTCCGGGGCTGGGGACATGTTGCCGAGGGAAGTGAATATGTAAAAGGTGTATTATGATCTAAGCTCCCGGAATATCTAAGGGTATAGGGTGGGGCGAGGCTGAGTTGCGGAGGTGGGTGGGGTTCAGTGCCTCAGGGGTAGAGACATGTTCCCAAGGGAACGGATGGGTTGAATAGGTGTAGCATGATGTAAGCTCCTGGAATATTTGAGGATTCAGGGGTTTGGGCGGGGTTCAGTTCAGGGGACATAGGATGAGGTCGAGAACCTGTGGACATAAGCCACTAATCAAATGATACCGACTGGGCCAGATACCCTGAGCAGGTACTCCAACATCTCCACCCTGCCAATGACGTGATGTCATCAGCGCCCAAACAGCCCACAAAACACAAGTCTATTGTATGAATAACAACTTATTTATCGCTGTGGAGCTGAACTTTTAAAAGCTAATAAAAAGTTGGAAGTACCTCCAACCGACTGTCCGCTCGACAGCACTAAATATGTTATTATCAACGGAATAGCTTTGTGTTGTATATCCACAATAATTCAGTGAGTCACATTGTACTGAAATAGTACTGAGTACTGTAGGATTTCAGTGTAGTCAGTCCTGTAATGTTTTAATACTGTTACAGTTTCAGTGCAGCTCTATTTCAGTACTGTTTCGGTACATTGATAGAAATGTACTGAAACCATACTGATGTTATCATTGCTGTATAGTTGGACCCAACAAACTTCCCTGATGTTGTTAATATATAAAACATACCTGTCCGACTGTTGTTACTTTGGGATAAGTGGAGTCTTTCCATCAAATTCTGTGAGATTTGAAGAACCAAGCTCCTCTTTTGTGAAGAAAGTCTTTGTTGCCAGTTTCAGGATCTCCCTGACAGAACTGGACGCCTGAATAGCAAACTTGTTTTCCTGGTAAAAGTACATCCCTGAACTTGATCATCTGAAAGAGATAAAAATAAATTTTCTCAATACACAATTATGGCTCCATCTCAAAAAGCATGACTATGAAATCTTACAAGTCTGATAGAGCAAGTTATTACTTGACCATACATATAGACTTATAGATCAAATGCAGAAATATTTCATCTCAGTTGCATATGATTTTTACAGTTTAGTTGAGCAGTTGTCAGTTCATTGCAGAATCAAGAGAAACCAGGCAAACCAGGTTCTATTATCCCAATCCATGTGTTACAACCCTGCTGTCAATAGTCATGCTAAGCTTAGGGGGAAAAGTATTTTGTGTCTGGTCCTCGCCTGCAAAAACTCAGCAAAGTTGTCTCCCTTGATGAAGACAAGTGATATCAATTTTGTAGTTGCCATGTCTGCCTATAATGTGGCATTAGGTGTTCAAAATTATTCATCGAAGTGCTAGGCATTACTAATACTATGATTTAACAAATGGAAAGGTCACGTCATTGCAACACATAAGGGTTGAAACAAAAGATAACACCGTCCCTTTCAGCTACAAGAGTATAGCTACTAATGACTTTTATAGCTCGAAATAACAAAATAATCCGTACATTTGACAACAGTTTAGTTGGCAGTAAGATATTAACTTTTAAAAACCTGACGATGACGTGGCGGTTGATGTTGTTTCAAGTAAATATCGAACAGAGAAACATCAGGAAATCAGAATACGTACCTGTATTGTCCGCCTGCGATTTTTTGTCTTTCTGATGCCTCTTCAGTCTGAATAATCATATCCACCAAATTGTAACCTCGCCACGACATTTGTTGAAATTATGTTGTTGTTGTTATTTTGAAAATTTACCGCGTGATTGTTCACTGTCAAAATTTCCGGAATCAGTCCATACTGCGTGCTTCGGCTAAAATAGTTCAAAGCCCGCTCTGTACTTTCGTAGGAAAACTGAACTCATTGTCAAAGACGGTCGCTTTTTGTAGGGTTCTATGGCAGTTACTTTGAACGAAATGTACTTTACGCACCGAGGAATAACGAAGATGAAAGGGTTAGCACGTAGCTAAGTGTGGAAGCCTGGCATGGGCAAAGAAATCAAGGGGAGAGTACAGTCGTGTCAGATCTGTCAACTGCATGAAAAGGCCCCTGCCAAGGCACCTCTGCACCCGTGGGAAACACCGTCACATTCATGGCGACGCGTTCACGCAGGCTACATGTGTATGCTTATCTAAACGGTCAGATGATGCTCATTTGGATTGATGCTCACAGTAAATGGATTGCGACATTGGTATTGGTATTGGTATTGGTATCATTTATTCACCATCCAAAATACAACATATATGAAGAAAAAAAGCAGAAGTTACAATATATCACATAGTATGAGTTCCGTAAATATTAGGGTTGCAAAATAAGATACTGATTCAAAACTAACAGAGGCAATATTTTAAGTCTGGAAAATAACGGAGCAGTATGTTCTAGAGGATGTACGAGAGATATAATTCTTATTGCTCGTTTTTGAAGGATAATAAGAGACTTGAGGTGCGTGGAAAAGGTGTTGCCCCAAACAATATTACAATATGAAAGATAGGGGAAAATAAGCGAGTAATAAAGTAGATATAAAGTTTTCTTATTTAGGCTATGTTTAATTGTATTTATCAAACCCAAATTTCGTGATACCTTTTTACATATTTCGTTGATGTGTTTCGTCCGGGTTAGTTTTTCACTCAAATAAACTCCAAGAAATTTAAAATTGTCAACCTTTTCTATATCGTGCCCCATAATAGATAATACTGGATTGAAAGAACTATTAGTTCTACAGTTAGGTTTGATAAGCATAAATTTCGTTTTTGTTACATTTAAAGAGAGCTTATTACTGGAAAGCCAATTATATAATAACAACAATTCTTCAGACATCATTTGAAAAAGTGCAGCAGGATTATGATGAGATAACATTGTACTTGTATCATCTGCGAATAATATAATTTTCAAGACATTTGAAACAGATATCAGGTCATTTATATAGATAATAAATAGCAATGGCCCCAGGATAGACCCTTGAGGGACACCACATGATATAGATTGTAAAGTAGAGGAAGTATTATTAACAGAAACAGTTTGAGATCTGTCAGATAAATAGCTTTTAAACCAACGATTGCTGGTATCACGAAAACCGTAATATTCTAACTTTCTAAGTAAAATGTCATGATTCACAGCATCGAATGCCTTAGAGAGATCCAAGAAGCAAATAATGCTAAATAATTTGGATTCTTTAGCCGCAACTAAGGATTCATAAAGAGACAGTAAAGCAAGAAAAGTAGAATGGTTGGACCTGAATCCAAACTGATTGCAACAGAGTATAGAGAACGTTTCTAAGAAATCAACAACATCAATAGCCGCAACTTTCTCTAGTATTTTGCTGAAGGCTGGCAGCACAGAGATAGGTCGATAATTTTCCAAAAGCCTATCATTGCCAGATTTAAAAACTGGGGTCACTTTGGCTATCTTCAACTCTGCAGGTACAACACCAGTTTGAAAAGACAGATTAATAATATTAGACAATGGCACGCTGATGGAATCGGAAACTAGTTTAACTAGAGACATACGTACACCGTCTATCCCAGCGGCACTATTTTTTGACTCGGAAATAATTTCGGATATTTGAGACGGAGTGCAAGATTTGAATTCAAAATTATCATTAAAATTGCCAATGAGATAGTCGATAAACGTTGAATTAACATTGGGAATCTTATTACAAAGTGTATTTGCGATGGAGCAAAAATAGTCATTAAATTTGTTTGCAATAACAAGCGGGTCGGTTATTTCCGGTTATTTCTCGTCAATAATGAAAGTTCGAGGCAGAGAAGACTTTTTGTTTCTACTGAGTAGTTCGTTAACGATTTTCCATGTCCCTTTAATGTTGCTATTACATTCATTAAATTTGTCGTGAAAATAGGTTTTTTTGGCAGTCTTTAAAATATGATTAAGCTTGTTCCTATAGTTGCGATACTGTTTTCTAATAGCGTGACTTTTTTGTTTTAACTGTACTCTGTAGAGCCTATTTTTCTCACGGATGGATGCTAAAATACCACAAGTAACCCAGGGTTTAATAATTACAGGCTTTCGAATAGGTTTGGTAGAGATAGGGAAACACTCGTTGTATATTTCTGTAAAGTCCTGAGAAAAAAGTCCAAAAGCATTATTAACATCCTGTTCTTCAATAACGGCACTCCAATCATTATGACTAATGTTTTCAACGAATTGGGATTTTGCATCTTGGGTGACAATACGGTAAGTTATATTGTGAGAAACAGTATCAAAGGGAATATGATGTTTTTCAATATGAAATATTGGAAAGTGATCCGTAATATCAGTGAGAAATATTCCAGAGAAGGCAGTATCGTCGTGAGAATTACTGAAAATATTGTCGATTAGTGTTGCAGTGGTAGATGTAACGCGAGTGGGCTTGGTTATCTTAGGGAAGTAATTATAAGACTTCATGATTTCTAAGAATTCCTTTGATGGAAGGTGACAATCAGTTTTGAACAGGTCGACATTGAAGTCTCCAAATAAAAAGCATTTCTTTTTCTCATGCTTTATACAGGATAAAAGTGGTGTTAATTTGGAGTTGAAGTACGTCAAGTTTTTCCCCGGGGGACGATAAAAGATGCCAACTAGTTGCTTGTTACTATTAGTTTTATTACTGCTACAACAAGTATTAATATCACTACTTGAAATATCAATTTCAACGAATAGCGTTTCGTACTCATCGTCGCCCGGGGAAGACAAATCTTCTCTGACAGAGCAAGATTTTATGTCATCTCTGACATACAAAACTAGTCCCCCTCCTTTTTTGCTCTTTCGAGACGATATGAAGGGAGTATAACCTGGAATGGTAAACAAATCCTCGGTTGTAGCATCCAACCAGTTTTCTGAGATGCCAATAATAGTAAACTTTGATTTAAGATTATAAATAAAACCAGTGATTTCCGTAAAATGCTTTCTCAGGCTCCTGGCATTAATATGAAATAATGAAAGTGTGTTAGAACTCGCAGTACCCAGTTTGTCTGAATTAGATTCAGACATATCACATGTGCATATCACATGTACTTCACTACCACAGCAGCAACTCTCAAGCGAATGATGGAGGCATTTGCGATTTATGGCTTACTAGAAGGCTTGGTGACAGATACTGGCAGCAATTTTACTAGTTCGGAGTTCGGGAATTTCTTGATAGTAAACGGTATTCGTCATATCATGTCTTCACCCTTCCATCCATCGTTCAACGGCATGGCTGGCCGGTCTGTAAAGACTATACATGCCGGTGTAAAGAAAATCAGTGGTGACAGAGAAACAGAGGAAAATGAAGGTCAGCCACGACAAATCCTCGCGCTCTCGACATTTCCGTATTGTTCGAGTGGCTTACTGGGAGTGTCACACATGTTACAGAAGACGTTTCTTACATAGAGTAATTGGCGACCGAGAGATGCGCCGACATGTCGACCAGATAAGCGGTTGACTGGATGGCCCAAACGGTAATGAGATTTCTGAACAAACCATTCCAGTTATTCATTAGGAATCTATCACAACTCGTTTGCGTCCCTGGGACTTGGAAGCTGGACTATCAACTAGAGATACACACGCTTATTCTGATGACAGTGCGACGAGATCAATAGTGGTGATCAAGTTGTGTTACCCCGAAGGAACCCAGTTCGCGAAAGGAAGTTGCCCACGTACATGAAGGACTACGCAAAGGGAGTCGGTTGGCATTGAACTGTTATGGGCCTGTTTTGATGTGATGGCATTGAGGTTGACTATAAATGTAATTGTGTTTTTTTAACTGGTTACATTATTTTACATTTCATTTTGTAAAGGGTAGATTTCTTGGACACCATACTTGTTCCAGCTATTTGTGCATGCAAACTAGAAGTCGTATTTTAAATGTGTTTAATTTCCAGTACCGCTTGTTTTGATGAAGCTATCCCCGAGTTTCTATTTCATGACGTTTCAGGTCAGGCATTGTGAGCGTCTATCTACACAACTATTTGTGAGAAACAGTTATATAACTTCAGACTGTATATGGCAAACATTGGATGGTTGTATAAATGCACTAAATTTGTACTTTGTGAATGTGCATGTTTATGAAATGAGACAGATAGCCGAACGCGATTTCACAACTCTACTAAGAATTTGATGGGTTTGGCATGCACCCATTCATTCAGGACAGTATAAAAGAAAATGTTTGGCGTTTCCAAATTACAGTTTATTCCATCTCCATACTGTCCTACTGCCACCGGTGTGGAAGCAACCGTGGTCCGCCAGATATGAGGGTCCGGAAACAGTTCCCTCGGAAACAGTTGTCCCCCTATCAGCAGAAACCAGGGTCCTGATATCGTTGGTGTCCGGGTCACAAAAATCTAGACAGGAATGTCCCTTCTCATATATATAGGGCCCGGACCATGGCATCTGGCGGACTATGGGCGCTTCCACAGCTATGGAAGTCCTCAGAGTCCGGCATTCCTCAGAGCCCAGCTGACCTATATATGAAACTAAAGGAACAGTAATTAAAGACTAGAAATTCTGAACAGAGGTTCGGCCAGCAAATCGGTGGTGCAGTGGGTAAAGGCATAGACGGTGGACAATACAGCAGAAGGTAAGCTTGTGAGTTCGATCCTTGTCGGGGCCATGTTGAAAATGTTCCCATGTACAGTTTTAGTACGTCTTGTAAAGTTATACAGTCGTTGTTAAATATATATATACTTTTTCAGAAAAAAATATAATTTTATGTACTTAAGTCAATATACATCTTTACGGTGACCCATAGACGACATGGTATTAATTTTAGTTTTGTATATATCTTTTCCAGTTTGGGTTCTTTCACTCCTCTTAAGTTTCCACCCATGTGCAAACGTTTTCACCGGAGTGAAAAGGTTTTCACCTGGGCGCAAACGTTATCACCCTGGTGGAAACCTGTGTTAACCCAGGTGAAATCCTCTTTTCACCCAGGTGAAAATCTTCTCACCCCGGTGAAAACGTCCCCGGTGAAAACGTTTCCACCCATGTGACTGGAAAGTTTTCATCCGGGTGAAAACTAAACCAAAATAAGCAAACCTAGAGCTGAAAACTGGAAATATATGTCGTATGTGGGCCGCCGTACATCTTCAATATGTCGTAGAACACCGTATACAAGTACTATGAAATCTTTCTGCGCTGGGTTAATTGTCGCACGCATATGATTTTGCGAATGCTGCGAAATCAGAAAGAAACACGAGATATTGAGATATCTAATAAAAATGTATATCACGTTTCTGACATCAGTAAATATTGAGGAAATTGTCATGTCGGAGATCTCTATTACTGTTATAATTAAGGTTACTATAAAATGACCACGCTTGTCCGCTGGTACGACTTCTCGCATAGTCAATGCGAAATTAGAATATTTTACGATATGCATATTGAGAGCACTGAAAAAAAAATTCTTAAAATTTAAGGAATATTCCCCGTCTATTACACCAGCGGAATATTCCTTACAATTCAATAAGGAATATTCCGTAGCATGTTAAGGAAATTCCTTAACATGCTTAGGAATATTCCTTAGTTATGTTGAGGAATATTCCGCTGGTGTAATAGTCGGGGAATACTCCTTAAATTTTTAAGGATTTTTTTCTCTGTGTACCTGACCAGGTGTGTATAAAAGCTGACCTCCACATATGCCTCTCCACATTCAGACCCATGTCATCCTTAGATCCTGCCGATAGTCTGCGATATTTGGCCAACAATAACGACAAGTATGAAGCCGGGAAAAGTCAGCAAGAGAAAAGTTCCATACGTCGAGCTGCTCAAAGGAATTATCAGGTAGCAGTATGCCAACAAAATTCCGCTGTTTTGATCATTCAAAGTGAATATATTTATTTTGAGTTTTATCTTTGATTGTTTGATCGAGATACGATTCTTTTTTTTGGTATAACCCATTTACATAGAAATGCGAAAAGTGAGTCCTTGTGACCCGCAATTAATATATTTTGTAGACTTCATATATGGCTAATACGTATACATTACCGGTAGTTCAACCTAAGGCGCTCGCAAACTAATGGTATATTCGTGACAAACACCTATTTGCCTATTCCATCCAAGACTGAATAAGGGTGGCCCATAGGGGACATCGATTTTTTTTTTTACAATTTTTTGTTACATTTTCTGCATTTATTGGGGATGTTCTTGAGTTTCACCTATTTTCTACAAACAGATTTCAGTTTATCACATGCTTTCTTTATATTTTTGTCATTTCTACTAACGTCGTCATAAACGAAATGATCGTTTTTTTACCTGCGGCACGCAGGTCTACGGGAGGCTCGCGTTGTTGTTGTTCTTGTTGTTCTTGTTGTTCTTCTTGTGACTTTTTGAAATGCGCATGCGCTAAGAGAGTGTGATCTCTGCCACACTTTTCTTTTCAACCTCCAATCTCACATGACAACACTGCATTCAAGCGCGTTTGAATTCATTTGCAACTATATTCGGTGGAATGAATTATTGCTTCGTTAATTTCCGGATTGGATTTATTATACATGAGAATAGTGTGAATAACGTCAAAGGACCTACGAAGTAGGGTAGGCATTAGGACTCCGACACGCACTGGACTCTTGGACCCCCAGTTGAAATCCTGCCAATATTAAGATGGGCACGGCCCAAGTTAGAATCACCAGTGATTTTTATCAAAAATCAACAGAAATTTTCATCAAAAGTAGGTCACCTTGAAACATGCTGGCAACAGTCCCCTAATGCACCTTCATGCCCAGTGTGAATAACGTCACAGGACATAAGAAGTAGGGTAGGCATTAGGACTCCTACGCACGCTGAACTCGTGGACCCCCAGTTGAAATCCTGCCTATATTAAGATAGGCACGGCTCAAGTTAGTTTCACCAGTGATTTTAATTAAAAATCAACAGAAATTTTCATCAAAAGTAGGTCAGCTCGAAACATGCTGGTAACAGTCCCATATAACATATATATAAATATTAATATTCATGTCCCTGTTCAATTGTTTCTCTTGTTGTATTCCTCTTAAAATTTTGTACCCTGCCTTTGACTGGTGTTTGTACAACAAAATATTGAATCTTGAATGCTTATTTTGCCGACGAAAGGATTCAGATGGACTCACTCATTACCGGACAATTTCAAATGGTAGCCCACTTGGAAGAGACAGAAATGACTATGTAGTATTTAATGAGTTAGACACCCCTGTGCGCGAACAATACCTCGCAGTCGTGCAGTTATATTGTGCACTTTCGGTTACAAGCATGACATTTGGCAAATAGCTATTTTGAATGATTCTCTTTCGGAACACAGCCTCTCTATCCTCATTCTCGCAAGCCAGTGCCTTGATTCGCTGGTATTGATGTTCCCGCCCTCTTCCGCACTCACAATCCCTTTAGAATAGCATAAATCACTTCCGTAAATTCAATATCAGCAGACAATGCGCAGAAACATATTGCATTTGACATCATTCTCTCAAGTCAGAGCCCATTTCTGCTAGAATTTACTGGTTCTATACAAAATTCTATACGTTACTTTGTCAATCAGTTTTACGTATGGAATTACGTCATATATAGCAGATACTGGCCATAAAAACGATCTAGTTGACCTCGTGGCCAAAAGCTAGGGCCTTTGTTTTCCTGGAGGGGTTTTTGAGTTTGATTTTGATACATAGATACCTTTCACATTGACTTCGCACTTGAATCACCTTCGGAATGACGTAGTGACAAACATATTCGCGAATTGAGTACAGGAAGATATCCATAGATACTGACTAGAAAGGTTTCTTGTTTGCAGAATTTGATTTTAAAGAAAAGAAATTCATAAAATTAGCAACCTTCGAAAAGGCTTGGCCGAAAATGTCAGATGAGATGATATTTCTTAAGAATGAAATAGCTAATCATTTATATAGAAGAAGCAAACCATGTCTTGGTATTGACTTGCTGCGTGGAAAATAGTGGCAAGGAATTTAGTTCGCAGATCATAACGAACGTAAATGCAGAAACCTAATTAATTATTTTAATCGAATATCAAGACTGTAACAGGCCTCAATTTGAATAGTGAAAAAGTGTCATTATGCCTCTTGGACAGTTCGATAAAGCCTCAAATCCCATTCCGTAGTTTCACAGATCGAGGTGATAGATCTGATACTAAATTTATTGAAAAATAACTTTGAAGGAAATATAAATTTTCCATTTTGATCGACAAATTAAGCGAGAAGGGAGACTGAAGAGCGCAGATTTTCGCGCTATGACTAAATCCTCGAAATTTGTTTGGATTTCCAAATATTTGAAATTACAAGCGTCTAGTCCGTCATTCATAATCCAGCCGTCGTCCATTAGAGAATATCCGCGTCCATAATCCAAAGACCTATTCCATTTTCCACATAACAGTATTAGCACCAAATTCAAAAAGACAATCTATACTATTCCATCCAAGATTGAATAAGGGTAGCCCATAGGGGACATCGAAACATTTTTTTTTTTACATTTTTCTATTACATTTTCTGCATTTATTGCGGATGTTCTTGATTTTCGCCTATTTTCTGCAAACAGATTTTAGTTGATCACATGTTTTCTTTACATTTTTGGCATTTCTAGTAAGGTCGTCATAAATGACTTCATCGTTTTTTTTTTCAACGAAAACCAAACAAAACTCTTAAACCGCAGAGTAAACCTTTAAACCGTCGAGTTTGCTGATTGTCGGAGGATACGTGTTTGTTTTTATTTATATAATGTTCTCGCCCCTTAAATTCATATCAATATTCACCAGCTTCTTTAACTTGTATTCGTATGTATACTCGAATTGTTTACTACAGGGATAGAACAAGCCCCACGGGGTTTTATTCCCGCCAACTGCCTTTTACAACTATAAATTGTACAAGTAATTTATCTTGGTGAATAAATGAATGAATCAATGAATGAATGAGAAAACCTTTAAACTGTTGAGTAACCTTTACACTGCGGTTGCTATCTTTACTTTGAATTAAAAGTTTCCGTAGTTATCAAGAATGCGAGAAATCTAAAGAAATTCTGTGTTAACCTTATCTGGCCTGGGATGTTTAGGACCTGTCAGGCGCTCCCCCCCCCCCACCCCACCCTCACCCTTTCCCTAACTATTTTTCTTATCCCTTGAGGTAAAGGAACTGAAACTTACCACACTATACCTTTCCGTCAACCTGTAAAATAAAATGCAAAAACAATCCAAGATGGCCGCTTTGATGACGTCACAGTGACGTCATTTTCAAAAAATACCTTTCTTGGTCGATTTTTTGATCAAATTTTGCGATAATTTTATTCATGGAATTTTTCCAAAAAACATGCATGATAAATTACCCGTGATTTTACCCGTGATCCTCTGCTCTCGAGGTTATGCAAATAGGCTCCAAATGACCCAAATATGATAAACTACATAGTGTGAGTGTGAGCTCTCAATTTTTGTCGTTCCGGAGATTGCGCTGAAAGTTTTGGGGGGTGGGGGGTGACGAATGCCCCTCTCTCAGGCCTGGTAGGGTTAAACAAGGAATTGTTTGCATAAAATAGTCCAAGATATATAGAAAACATGCAAATTTGATCCCGTCTTTGGAAGACCCACGGAATATGCCGTTAAAAGAATACAAGTAGTGGCCTAGTTACCCCACTGAATGGCAGCTTCCACACCTTTATAGAACAATTACATATCGCGACTTGCATTCGTGGAAACAGAAGAACGTGTTATTTCTCGTGTTGACTTGTTGTAACGTATGCTCGCCTGGCGAGCATACGTTACAATATGTTGCATTCTTCATTGTAGTGAACAAGCTCCCACCGGACAAGGAAAGAGGCGCAAAAGCACGAGGAAAAGCCCTTAGGTGTGATGCAGTCTTACCTGGCTATTTCTTAGCATAAATTTCAAGATTTTCTGTTAAAATTATCTTGTTTTTTCATTTCATTTTCGTCCTCACTCACCTCCTAGGTAGGAGGGAGAGACAGAGAGAGAGGGGCTTAGGGCGTTATTGACCTACTTACAACCGGTGACGTCAACAGGGCACTTTCGGCTGACCTTTGTGAGGTCACTCCCGATTTCGGTGATGTGATCGGAAGTGCACAATAGTGGAAATGCGCACAATAGCGGAAATCATGCGCAGGGTTAAAGGTCACTTTATGTCACATGACCGGAACCGGAAGTGACTTCAAAAAGGTCAGACGGAATTGATCTGTTGGCGCCACCTGTCGGAAGTAGGTCAATAACGCAGTAAATCCCCTTTCTATACTACTCTCTGGTAAAAATGTTCACGTGTAAACTGGATGGAAAATCGGAAGTAGTAATCAAGGCGGACACTGGGCTCCAGGTTAGGACTTTGGTCTCCTGGAAGCCAGTGTCACAGGACCTCCAAATCCAGACCTGAATGCCCGACGGACAATTAAATCCAGATTTTAGTGTCTTGGGACACTTACGTCTAGACGCGAGTGTCCCCCGGACACTGGATGCATCGGGCCATCGTTTCCGTCACACCGGTATAGTTCACAGATTATGTGAGATGTTGTGCTGCTTCAAAATGCATATAGTAAAAACTATATATCAACAGAAATCTGTTGTGGTTGTCATCCATTTCAAGTCTTCGAGAAATCTCGGAGCCGAACTGGAATCTATAAATTCTGGAAGGGTCCTGCCCTTCTACATTGGCGACTATCTGGAAGGGTTATTTTGACACCATCACCCGAGTCAACAGACGACCTTGCGTTATAATATCTAAGATCGCGAACAAGCCCTACGTCGTCTTGGGGAACAAAACTTCTTCATTGGTGAGCGATGCTTCAGGATAGAAACAAAATCCGGATACAACGAGAACAGGTGGTAGCCTCGATACCCTTCGTGAGGACGGCCTTGTATTGGTCTGTCATATATCGACGACCTGCTAAAGTTTCTTCGCCGTTTGATGACACAGGACCCTCCATTTTTGGACCTGCTGAGGTATTGCAGACGAAAACATTTGGGTGAGTGAGTGAATAGGATTTAACGTCGCTTTCAACATTTTTTCAGCTATATCACGACGGCGAAAACATTTGTTGCCCTTGTGTATTGACCGTTGTGAAATGTGTGATCCTGTTCAACTCCTCGTGTGAGTTATCTTTGAACTGCCTTGTAATTCTGACTGGACGGAATTCCAAACTGATGTCCACGACTGCACAGAAACTATCCAGGTATGCCAAATTGTCATCTCAATGATGTGTGTGCTTTGAGCTGTGAACATTTAACAAAAATATTTATCAGGCCACACAAATTAAATTGTTCGACTTCACATTCTGGAAGGGACAGTGGGCTGAGTATATCTACGCAATTGAGACGTGATCGACCCAAACACTGTTCCTTCATATAACAGCGACATGTTCCTCCTATTCCTTGGTGACGTGGCAGCGTATGCCAGAAACCTCTTGAACAAGCCTATTCGGTGGATACAGTATCTACAGGTACAGTTTGATTCGTTTCGCTTAACATAGCCTTATGGCCAGAAGACTATACTGTGAAGTCATGTGGCTCTGTCAGTATGTCGGTACCTCATCCCACTTCCCTTATATGCGTTGTAGTGATAGAACATAACTATGTTGTGATATATGCACTGCCTGGACTTCTCGAACTTTCTGGCTGGCGTTGTGACTTTTCCATTGATTGACAATAGTGCGTGTGATGAACGGTTTGTAGTTTAAATAAATGGGTAATGCCCTAACGAACTCTGAGACGTCGTATTATCCTAACTGTCTTGGAACATTTTCGACTGAATCCTCGGACAGGTTGGTAATATGTATTGAACGCGACGTTAAACCTTAAATTTCTCTCTCTCCCTTGAAAAATCATCTTATATGTGCCATGTTAACGCCTTATATGAACTGTTGGCATCTTTCGTATATTGTGCGCTTTTACTTTCGTTTATTATCGATAATACTGCATGCCCAGTCAAGTTGATAAATCAGGGATAAAACTGGTAGATTGCATGAACTTTGTGACTGGTAAATTTAGTGATTGAATATTGGTAAATCTAGCCTTTGAACTTTGGATGACAACATTGTGATGTGGTTCCACAGTGATTTATTATTTTTTATTAGGACTTTATCGCGATCGGTTTCCATAATAGCTAGTGTAGCCGGTAAGTTAAACACTTAACGCCTTTGCGCTAAATGAAACTAATGTACTTGATGTACTGAGTACATGTACCTACTGGTTATTGTAGCATATAAAACTTCACGAGTTAAAAAAACGGTTGGTTATACTCATCTGAACAGTCAGAAACGTTTCGACCAGGCCATGATTAGACGATGTAGGGTCGACCATACACGATTAACTCACGAATATTTACTAAAACAGGATGCGGTCCCAAGGTCTATTCCATGCCATGAAGATCTCACGGTGAAACATATTCTCACAGACTGCATAGATTTTAAGATTGTAAGAGATACTTTTTATCGAGCAGCTACGAGGGAAGATCTTTTTAGCAGAGTAAAAGGAGATTGTATTTTAGATTATTTGAGAGAAATTGTTTTGTTGTACAAATTTTAATGTTTGTACCTGTTTTAACGCATTAGTTTACGGAGCTGTTGAATTGAATACTTAGAATTTTGTTTCATCGTCGCTATACAGCTGAAATATTGCTGAATGTGACGTTAAACCTTAATTCGCTCTCTCTCCCTTGTAGCATATAATGTTCTGGTAGGCTATGAGAGCCTAGTTGATGTCGACTGCGGAGCCCTAACAATCCCCGGTCAGGCCGTAGGTGCCTGGTTACTTGTGTTATTTGTTTTTGTATCCTCAGATATAAGTCTAAGACGTTAGAAGGCGAATCGGTTTCAATCAACACGTATTGACAGCTTAAATAAGTGCAGTACATATTGTGTCCATGTCGACCATTAACACTTCTAGCTTTCATAATGAGTAGCATAAAGTCCTAATGTTTACCCTTCAAGATGAGGCATGACTTAGCACTGGCCATGCTAGAGAAGTCGAATACTTAGTGATAACCATGGAAAATGTTTAAGACATAGCCACAGGGAAATTGTGTCTGTGTTTGAATATTTTTGTTGCAACAATATTGAGATACCACGAAATGGTGTCAGTTGGATAATGTGCGTTGCCATTTTGCGCAGAATTCTTTTTTTCATAACTGATCGAGATTCAGCATGTGATTCCTTCACCTGACATGACAGTTTTTCTTGCAATCAACGTTAATTCGGTTCGAAATAAGTGTGCTCCTGTTTGCTCTGATTGGCATTCGCTTAGATGTAGGTTTGAGTTTTGACATTTTGATACAGTAGTTAAATGTTATTTGTTTTGGTCATTTTTGTTTTGCTTTTCATGTACATGTGATGTTTTAGTAAACTGTTTTGCTTTCCATGTAGTGTTTTGGGTAAAATGTTTTGCTTTTGTGCAATGTTTTGGTAAATTGTTTTACCTTTTCAACTGAGATACTTGGAATGTTTTCAAGCAATTCTTTTGGTCACACTCGCGACGTGACTGGCGTGTTGTATAAGATATTTGAAGTATTTGACATTTTCATGAATGTGGAATTCCAATACTACGCTATGGACATGGACTATGGTTATTGGATAATGGTTGAAGATATTTGAATAATATTGCGCATAACGAACTTATCTATCAATACGGACTATTCTATGAACTTTGAATATCATTTTAATGAATTATGCATTTTGTTACCTTTGTTTTTCTACTTTGAGATGAATGAACTCTCTGCGATCGTATCATCCATCTTTTGTTGATGGAAGATGTGTGAAATATTGATTTCTTAAGCCATCATACTTTCAGTTAAAGGTAGATTTCTTAGCCACCTTACTTGTCCCAGCATTTTGTGCATGCAAACTAGAAATCGTATTTTAAATGTGTTTACTTTCCAGTACCGCTTGTTTTGATTAAGCTATGCCCTAGATTCCATGTCTTGGCCTTCTAGGTCAGGTATTGTAAACATCTATGTACACAACTATTTTTGAGAAACAGTTATAACTTCAGACTATATATGGTTAACATTGGATGGTTGTATAACTTCAATACATATGTACTTTGTGAATCCCAAGTCTGATGTGCATGTTTACAAAATGAGAAAGATAGCCGAGCGAGATGTCACAACTGACAGAATTTGATGGGTTTGGCATGCACCTATTCATTCAGGACAGTATAAAAGAGAATGTTTGGCGTTTTCAAATTACATCTTCTTCCATCACCATACTGTCCAACTGCCACCGGTATAGTTCACAAATTATATGAAATGTTGGGCTACTTCAAAATGCATACAGTAACAATTATATATCATCGGAAATCTGTTGCTGTTGTCATCCATTATAAGTCTTCGGGAAATCTCGGAGCCGGACTTGAATCTATACATTCTGGAAGGGTCCTGCCCTTCTACGTTGGCAATATCGGGATGGGTTATGTAGACACCATCACCCGAGTCAACAGACGGCCTTGCGTTATAATATCGAAGATCGCGCACAAGCCCTACGTCGTCTTGGGGACCGAAACTTCTACAATTTGATCATCGTACATACTTTGGCCTGTCAGCTCACTTGATGGTGTTCAGAATTTCGTATAATCAAAATCCGTATCTGAGTGCATTTGTGGACTCTCTTGACAAAATATATTCGCTAGGAGAACATATTTTGGTGCTTCCGAGAAGCTCGAAGGGATAAAACCATGCCACAGGAGCTCAAAATCAATGTCAATCAGCGATTTTCAATCTCCACATTGTTTTTAAAACTAATTAAAAAAAATCACTCTGAGATGGCAAGCAAATCTCAAAACAAGTGACAGGCATTTAGAAGGAACAGAAATTGTAATAGTTCT
>JAVTVY010051508.1:0-26817 GCA_036873755.1 Hanleya hanleyi | reverse complement strand
TAGTGTTTTTGATAAGTTTGTGAAGTAGTAGTTCAGGTAAGCAGCCATATCCTGGTCATCGTCAGTGGTTTTTCCATCAACAGTTAAATGTGATGGCCCTGATGCACAAGTTTTTGCCTTTGGATTTATTTCTTGAAGAATTTTCCATATGTTTCTAGATTCATCTTTCTCTGTTTGATTCTCTATATGATGTTTTTTATTTGTTCGTATAAGGTAATTTACTTTGTTTCTCCATAGTTGTTCATTTTTCCTGTCCTTTTGTAAATGGTAAAAGTCTCTGTTTCTCATGGCCTGTTTTATGTCCTCTGTCATCCAAGTGGGAGTGGTGTTGTATCGAACACGATGTTCTTTAATAGGGGCATGGCGGTCTATGATCTGATGAAGTAAATTAGTCCAAATGGATATGGCTATGTCAGGATTTGTTTCACTTTCCAGCAGATGCCATGGTTGATTTTTTAGATCATTGAGGAATGTTTGTTCATTGAACTGTTTCATACGTCTGTAGTGAATTGTTTTATGTTCCTGTTTAGCTGTTTTGGTTGGACATATTCCAGATTTTAGAACTAAGCAGATAGGATAATGATCACTGAGAGCAATTTTTGGGACTTTGGTTTCATGAATGTGATTTGTGTTTGTTGTGTAAATGTGATCTATCAATGTGCTCAGTTATTCGGGTAGGTTCATTTATCATTTGTTCAAGACTATAGTTGTCAATACAGCTAGTCCACTTTGAGTTCTCTTTCAGTAGGTCAAAGTTGAAATCTCCTAGCAACAGTATTTCCTTTTGCTCTGAGAAGGCCTTATCAAGTATATTGTCTTTGCCAATCCAGCTAGCTGATGAGTCAGGTGGTCGGTAAACAAATGCTATTAAATAGGATTTACTATGTGGAGGGTGGATTTCTATCCAAATAATTTCCTCATTTTCAGTTTCTAGGTCTTCTTGTCTTACATGATTTAAGATTTCTGTTATATATACTAAAATACCACCTCCTCCTTTATCTAATCGATCTCGTCTCTCCAATTTATATTCTTCAATATGCAGATGTTTGTCTAAAGTAGATGATGACAGGAATGTTTCCGTCAGGCCAAATATGTCTAGATCATTGCATAACAGTTTAACCTCATTTAAGTGGCCGATTTTGGTGTATTACCGGTGCATGAAGTCAAAAAAAAAAAAATCAGTTTAGACCTACTGAGGAATTATATTTTATACTCGATATAGCTATTATCAGAAGTTCATGAGAGCTAACTTCTGCTATTATGAGATGTATAAAACAGGGCAATATCTATTGTCACAGTCATGTGGCACGATTCTCGAGGATTGGACAGATGAAGAATGTGTCTCATACAGGGTTTAGTAGTTCATACCCTATTCTAGTAGGGCCTACAGTGTAATATAAATGTTTTTATTATGACTAGCAGGAACTCCTTCATTTGATTAGTCCATTGAACGTCACGTGATATCTCACAAAAAGTTATATCTGGGACGAATCAAAGGCGCCGACATCAAAGGAGACATTCTACCACCATTGTTTTAAACTTCTTTACTCGCCTACTTTTCGTCACGAAATCATTTCAGATTTTACCAGATTTATAGAGTCACACAACTGCAAGTTTTTCGGAAAACGACACGACACCATCAGTAGTATAGAAAAGACGGGAAAGGTCATATTTTGCCTGGGGAGGTAACTCTTGGTGGCGGTAGGTGGCGTTGTGGTTATGGATTGCATCAGCATTGGCTGTGTGCCAAGTTTTGATTTCCCCCGGGTAAAATTTAAGGGGGTACTTGGTCACGAGGAAAACTACCTCCAACACAGAAGAGTTCCAAAGGGAGTTAACTCCCGATGCCGGTGCTGATTTTTGGTCATATTCATGATTTTCTCCCCTGATTCGAACATTGGCATATTAAATCTATACGGGAAAATGCCTGTATGGGGTATGGGATATCCGATGGGGTCGTATGAGGTATCATTGTGAAGCTTATGTCAGGGGGCATCTGATGGGCTGGGTGTGGGGTTGAAATAGCGACATTCTGCGCATGCGCGGTGGACCCAGGGTATGGAAATAGACGTTTTGGAGCTAGGGGAGCCCCTAATGGTCCGATAGGGTCATATGAGGTATCAATGTGAAGCTTATGTGAGGGGGCATCTGATGGGCTGAGTATCAGGTTGAAATAGCGTCATTCTGCGCATGCGCGGTGGCCAAAGGATATGGAAATAGACGTTTAGGGTCTAGGGGAGCCCCTAATGGGTCGATGGAGTTGTATGAGGTATCCATGTGAAGCACACATGAGGGGGCATCCACCTGGACTAGTGGCTCGGTCGTTGTCTCCATTCTGCGCATGCGCAAACAGGGAATTTTGGAAAATGGGTATGCAAATAGATGTTTTAGGGTCTAGGGGAGCCACTCATCGTCCGATGGAGTCATATGAGGTATCCATGTGAAGCACACATGAGGGGGCATCTGACTGAACTGTGTGTTTGGCCGTTGTCACCATTCTGCGCATGCGCAGACAGGGAATTGTGGGAAAAGGGTATGGAAATAGACGTTTTGGGATCTAGGGAAGCCCCTAATGGTCCGATTGAGTCGAGTGAGGTATCGATGTGAAGGACACATGAGGGGGCATCCGCCTGGACTAGTGGCTTGGGCGTTGTCACCATTCTGCGCATGCGCGGTGGACCAAGGGTATGGAAATAGACGTTTTGGGATCTAGGGAAGCCCCTAATGGGTCGATTGGGTCGAGTGAGGTATCAGACAGGGAATTGTGGGAAAAGGGTATGGAAATAGACGTTTTGGGGTCTAGGTAAGCCCCTAGATGTCCGATAGAGCCGTATGAGGTATCAATGTGAAGCACAGATGAGGGGGCACCCGCCTGGACTAGTGTCTCGGCCGTTGTCACCATTCTGCGCATGCGCAAACAGGGAATTGTGAGCAACGCCCGCCAACGCCAAGCTCAACGCTTCAACGCCCTGGTGAATTAGCCCAAAAGCTCTGATTTTCATGGAATTGTCATTAATATATTGGAAATGCAGTGACGCCCGTCAACGCTCGTAGTTACGCCTTAACGCGCTAGCATAGCGCCTTGACGCCATGATATAGACCGGAGAGAGAAAACAACAACAACAAGGATGACACATGAGAGAACAACAACAACAACAACAAGTTTTTTTCATATAGTTTATTTTCCCCTCCATAATAACATACCCACGCTGGGGGAGCCGCGTTGGGTATGTTTACAATTCAAGAAAGACTCTTGTCCAATCAGAGACCGCCATTTGGTCCTGCCATATTCGTTCTTGCCCGTTAGATGTATTCTCGGCTGCACTTGTCCAATCAGAATCCGTCCTTAAGAAAATTCCATCTTCGGCCCTGTTCGCTCTCAGCCGTTTGTTCTAATCGGCGTCGGTCAGGCCTGGATATTCGTTGGGCAGCATATCCTGAAACAGTTGTTTGCGCATTCTTATCGCATTTTCCAGGGCCTCGGTGGGTGGTAAACCCATATCCTCTTCCAAGTGACGCTTGGTCTTCATGATGGATCTGTGCGTGGGGTCCCCTTTCATTTCAAGCGATAGTAAGGTATACTCTTCATAGATCGCCATGGCTGTTTTTCTGATGCGGGGCCGCATTTCGGTGTACGCCTGTTGTAAGTTATCCTGTCCCGCGTCCTCGATCGCTTCAGCGTGAGTATTGATAGCTGCTGTCACAATACGATCCCAGAAGGTAGGTTCTGTCTCACTTTCCTGGGATGGGGGCTGACTATCTGAGGTCAAGCTCTCCATATCAGTAGATAGACTGTCAGCAATCTTGGATTCGGTATCAGTCGATGCACTCTCATCAGTCTCTGTATCAGCATCTGCCTCAACGGGCTCCTCGGCGTCTTCAGTCCCATGTATATTTTTCTGGTGTCGCATCATATCGTAATGTCTGGTGAACGTGCGTTCACACTCAGAACAAGTATAAGCCATGTTGACGGTTGAACGGCGACTGTGGGTGTTTTGGGAATACACTCGCTTTCATAGACAGTAACGCCCACCAACGCCCACTGTTACGCCTTAACGCCCTATATATACGCCTTAACGCTCGTCTCAACGCTTTAACACACTTTCTTAACGCTTTAACGGCGTTTAATGATGCGTTCAAACAAATGTTGCTTTTGTCCTATTGCTCTGACATACGCCGCTTTCCAGTTCATACCCGAGGTTTCAGCATCGACGCTGTTCTTTCGATTTCCATATGGACTGGGTCCTTGTCCAACAATTTCATATGGGTCACGAGGTCGACATACTGCTGGCGTAAGGCCCGTCGTAGTCTGGGTGCCAATCTGTTATGGGCTAAAATTGCAGCTTCTTTTTTCGAATATCCTTTGTGTTGAAACTTGTTTTCTGTGGCCCTCAACGTCTCGCCCAGCTCGGCGTCCATACTTTCTTTGAACAAATCCTTCCATAGCCTCGAGTTCACATTATGTTCATTCCCTTGTACGGGTACGGGTTGAGCCTTCACGATTGGGTGATATTCCGGGACTGATGGTATGAAGCGGACGCCTTCCCTTGACGAAAGAGATTCTGGGTCAAATAGATGACGGACAGATTCCGATGATGAGATCCTTTAGTAAGCAAGTCGGCGACGTGTGAATTGTCCTTGGCCGCACTCATCAGATCATCTAGCACTACCACGTTGGTCTGCTCGGGGTCAAAGTAATATGGTTCGTTTATGTCGTGGGGAATACCTCGGACGAAGCTCACATTCTGTAACCTTGTAGTTTCGTAGGCGGGCTGCCATTGGCTATAACACCAAATCAAACGTGTCGGAGCTGGGGTTGCCACACCTGCCTCTAAGAACTTCATCACCCAGGACGTCTTTCCACATGCCGTAGGGCCGCTCACCGTCATCGTATAGGGATGCTCTACTGCTCTTGTTGGACCTATAGAGGGACTCGGCGGTGTCTCTTGGTTGTGTTTGCATCGAATGTGCCTGAGCATGCTATCGCGACGAGAGAAGGTTCTCTGACAGAACGTACACGTACACGACATGTTCATCAGTCGACCAATACAGATGAACTGATGAGGGACACATGCTCATTCCTATATTTACAGACACTACCACCACCACACACACACACCACCACCAACACCACCAACACCAACACCACCAACACCACCACCAACACCGCCACCGGGCGTTGACGGGCGTCAACGCCCGGTGGTGGTGGTAGCCCCCGTATGGCAGAGCTCTTGGATCGGAGCTCTCGGAGCTCAAAGCTTGTGGAGATCAAAGCCCGGAAATGACGTCATCGTAGGCATGCGCGTGTACCTATGGTGCACCCGTACCCTGGTGCACCCTATTCCCTACGGGATTTAGGGTACAGGGTGCACCATAGGTACACGCGCATGCCTACGATGACGTCATTTCCGGGCTTTGATCTCCACAAGCTTTGAGCTCCGAGAGCTCCGATCCAAGAGCTCTGCCATACGGGGGCTACCACCACCACCGGGCGTGGACACGGTGGTGGTGTTGGTGGTGGTGTTGGTGGTGTTGGTGTTGGTGGTGTTGGTGGTGGTGTGTGTGTGTGGTGGTGGTAGTGTCTGTAAATATAGGAATGAACATGTGTCCCTCATCAGTTCATCTGTATTGGTCGACTGATGAACATGTCGTGTACGTGTACGTTCTGTCAGAGAACCTTCTCTCGTCGCGATAGCATGCTCAGGCACATTCGATGCAAACACAACCAAGAGACACCGCCGAGTCCCTCTATAGGTCCAACAAGAGCAGTAGAGCATCCCTATACGATGACGGTGAGCGGCCCTACGGCATGTGGAAAGACGTCCTGGGTGATGAAGTTCTTAGAGGCAGGTGTGGCAACCCCAGCTCCGACACGTTTGATTTGGTGTTATAGCCAATGGCAGCCCGCCTACGAAACTACAAGGTTACAGAATGTGAGCTTCGTCCCAGGTATTCCCCACGACATAAACGAACCATATTACTTTGACCCCGAGCAGACCAACGTGGTAGTGCTAGATGATCTGATGAGTGCGGCCAAGGACAATTCACACGTCGCCGACTTGTTTACTAAAGGATCTCATCATCGGAATCTGTCCGTCATCTATTTGACCCAGAATCTCTTTCCTCAAGGGAAGGCGTCCAGAGATATTGCCTTGAACTGCCAATACTTTGTTTTGTTTTCCAATCCCATCTACAGAGCACAAATCCGTGTGTTTGGTAGTCGAATTTATCCTCAGAACATCGACCATTTCATGCAGGCGTTTCAGGGGGCGACAAGTCGTCCGTACGGCTACCTGTTCGTAGATTTAAAGGCCCATACCCCCGAAGATCGTCGGCTGACGACCCACCTGTTACCCGGCGAGGAATCACCACAACGGCATATACTCCTACACCATCCGCCGAGTCCACTCCTGGCAGAGCAGCAGCAGCAGCCCACTCCCATACAGCGGGTCCGCTTCATACCATCAGTCCCGGAATATCACCCAATCGTGAAGGCCCAACCCGTACCCGTACAAGGGAATGAACATAATGTGAACACGAGGCTATGGAAGGATTTGTTCAAAGAAAGTATGGACGCCGAGCTGGGCGAGACGTTGAGGGCCACAGAAAACAAGTTTCAACACAAAGGATATTCGAAAAAAGAAGCTGCAATTTTAGCCCATAACAGATTGGCACCCAGACTACGACGGGCTTTACGTCAGCAGTATGTCGACCTCGTGACCCATATGAAATTGTTGGACAAGGACCCAGTCCATATGGAAATCGAAAGAACAGCGTCGATGCTGAAAACCTCGGGCATGAACTGGAAAGCGGCGTATGTCAGAGCAATAGGACAAAAGCAACATTTGTTTGAACGCATCATTAAACGCCGTTAAAGCGTTAAGAAAGTGTGTTAAAGCGTTGAGACGAGCGTTAAGGCGTATATATAGGGCGTTAAGGCGTAACAGTGGGCGTTGGTGGGCGTTACTGTCTATGAAAGCGAGTGTATTCCCAAAACACCCACAGTCGCCGTTCAACCGTCAACATGGCTTATACTTGTTCTGAGTGTGAACGCACGTTCACCAGACATTACGATATGATGCGACACCAGAAAAATATACATGGGACTGAAGACGCCGAGGAGCCCATTGAGGCAGATGCTGATACAGAGATTGATGAGAGTGCATCGACTGATACCGAATCCAAGATTGCTGACAGTCTATCTACTGATATGGAGAGCTTGACCTCAGATAGTCAGCCCCCATCCCAGGAAAGTGAGGCAGAACCTACCCTCTGGGATCGTATTGTGACAGCAGCTATCAATACTCACGCTGAAGCGATCGAGGACGCGGGACAGGATAACTTACAACAGGCGTACACCGAAATGCGGCCCCGCATCAGAAAAACAGCCATGGCGATCTATGAAGAGTATACCTTACTCCCGCTTGAAATGAAAGGGGACCCCACGCACAGATCCATCATGAAGACCAAGCGTCACTTGGAAGAGGATATGGGGCTACCACCCACCGAGGCCCTGGAAAATGCGATAAGAATGCGCAAACAACTGTTTCAGGATATGCTGCCCAACGAATATCCAGGCCTGACCGACGCCGATTAGAACAAACGGCTGAGAGCGAACAGGGTCGAAGATGGAATTTTCTTAAGGACGGATTCTGATTGGACAAGTGCAGCCGAGAATACATCTAACGGGCAAGAACGAATATGGCAGGACCAAATGGCGGTCTCTGATTGGACAAGAGTCTTTCTTGAATTGTAAACATACCCAACGCGGCTCCCCCAGCGTGGGTATGTTATTATGGAGGGGAAAATAAACTATATGAAAAAAACTTGTTGTTGTTGTTGTTGTTCTCTCATGTGTCATCCTTGTTGTTGTTGTTTTCTCTCTCCGGTCTATATCATGGCGTCAAGGCGCTATGCTAGCGCGTTAAGGCGTAACTACGAGCGTTGACGGGCGTCACTGCATTTCCAATATATTAATGACAATTCCATGAAAATCAGAGCTTTTGGGCTAATTCACCAGGGCGTTGAAGCGTTGAGCTTGGCGTTGGCGGGCGTTGCTCAAAATTCCTTGTTTGCGCATGCGCAGAATGGTGACAACGGCCGAGACACTAGTCCAGGCGGGTGCCCCCTCATCTGTGCTTCACATTGATACCTCATACGGCTCTATCGGACATCTAGGGGCTTACCTAGACCCCAAAACGTCTATTTCCATACCCTTTTCCCACAATTCCCTGTCTGATACCTCACTCGACCCAATCGACCCATTAGGGGCTTCCCTAGATCCCAAAACGTCTATTTCCATACCCTTGGTCCACCGCGCATGCGCAAAATGGTGACAACGCCCAAGCCACTAGTCCAGGCGGATGCCCCCTCATGTGTCCTTCACATCGATACCTCACTCGACTCAATCGGACCATTAGGGGCTTCCCTAGATCCCAAAACGTCTATTTCCATACCCTTTTCCCACAATTCCCTGTCTGCGCATGCGCAGAATGGTGACAACGGCCAAGCACACAGTTCAGTCAGATCCCCCTCATGTGTGCTTCACATGGATACCTCATATGACTCCATCGGACGATGAGTGGCTCCCCTAGACCCTAAAACATCTATTTGCATACCCATTTCCCAAAATTCCCTGTTTGCGCATGCGCAGAATGGAGACAACGACCGAGCCACTAGTCCAGGTGGATGCCCCCTCATGTGTGCTTCACATGGATACCTCATACAACTCCATCGACCCATTAGGGGCTCCCCTAGACCCTAAACGTCTATTTCCATGCCCTTTGGCCACCGCGCATGCGCAGAATGACGCTATTTCAACCCGATACCCAGCCCATCAGATGTCCCCTCACATAAGCTTCACAATGATACCTCATACGACCCCATCGGATATCCCATACCCCATACAGGCATTTTCCCGTATAGATTTAATATGCCAATGTTCGAATCAGGGGAGAAAATCATGAATATGACCAAAAATCAGCACCGGCATCGGGAGTTAACTCCCTTTGGAACTCTTCTGTGTTGGAGGTAGTTTTCCTCGTGACCAAGTACCCCCTTAAATTTTACCCGGGGGAAATCAAAACTTGGCACACAGCCAATGCTGATGCAATCCATAACCACAACGCCACCTACCGCCACCAAGAGTTACCTCCCCAGGCAAAATATGACCTTTCCCGTCTTTTCTATACTACTACCATCACGTTTCATATGAGGCTCGTAGGATCGTTGAGAGAGTAAGGGAGAGCCAGGTGGGCAGAGGCGGGTTGTGTTCATCAAAATAGTTCACAAGAAGTTGCTCCGTAGAAAGAAAATGGCTGCCATTGGCCTATCAAAAAAGGTTCATATAACACATTTGGAGAAGTGATTTTGTGTAATATTTTAAAAACTACTAGTCGGATTTTCCTGCAATTTGGCATACGTACTGTCTGCAACATAGATATTAGGTCAGTGAAATTTAGGCTCGGCTGTGACTTTGGTTCTCGAGGTAGAGTGGAAAGTGAAATTTGTTATTTCCCCAAAATATGGTTGAAATTTGACCACTCAAAAGCAGATTTTGATATCCACCCTCTTCGGACATTCAATTCCCATGCACAATTTTCTCCATTCAATCCTTTGCTTGGACTCCATGGCACGTTTTCTATACATACTACTAACATTTTCGGTTCGATGAAGGAGTGAATTATTCATCAAAATATGCACTGAAACGTGTTTTTCAGCTGCCACTCGTCACTATAGGGTGATGTGTGAGAAGAAAAATGCATTTATGAAGCATTAGCATATTACATGCTATGAAGGAAACAAGTCATGGCTACTTCTGGCCCAGTCAGCTGTTAAGATACGCCTCTTTGCCAATTGTGGACGACGGTGTTCTGTTGAACGTCAGGTTTGTTGCATATAATGGCATAAAAGGGCGTGATTAGCTTTGATCCAATAGTAGGAGGTGTGGATGAGTGAGAGCGAGACGAGATAGATACCCCTCCTTCATTGTATGTATTTTTGAAATATTTGTTAGTACAAAAGTAGGTCAGCATTGGACGTTTAACCCGATGGTTTGTTCCTATCTCTCCACGTATAGTTAGCCGAAGTGAAATTCGATAGGACCGATAGTTCAACTGGAGGAAAACCGCGCCCAGAATCAAAGCATCTGTTAGGCACATAAGTTTGTGAGCGCTTCCAGGGTATTACTAATGTGATATTGAACAATCGCTTTACTAAAGGAAGGTACGTGGTTGCTTCCGTCTGATTAATAAAACTATATTTGAATATTGTGTGACGAAAATTGAAAAAGAAAAAACGTTCTTTTGCAGCAATTGGCATCAGATTATTTGATCGAGACAGGTACTATTTTGAGAGAAGAAACTGTTGAGGGATTTTCATCAGAAAGATGCATATTTTCGTGACAACTTTCGACCGCTCTGCGCTGCCGATAACTGAGCGGACGGAGCGGGAAGGAAACTCATTTTTGTCTGGAACAGGGCGAAGCCCTATTCCCAGACTCTGTTGTCGTACAGCAAATTTGGCTGCTTGCCAACACTGGTACACGCACTATAGCCGGCTGACCCCTGACCCAATAACTGCGCAGAGCCATGAGTGTGATTAGGCCAGCCAACGAGTGATGCGGTCAAAGGAAAGAAAATCCGCAAGTTCACATTTTTTAACTCCGAAGGGATAAAACCAACCAAAAACGTTTGTATATTTAGATGAATTAGTCGAAGGCCTGTATTTTAACGGTATCGCCAGTCGTATCTTTTACCTTGTTTTGTTTACACTGCTCGTGAATTAGTGGACAATGTTTTTGGTACAAGGGTGGTTTCCTTCTGGCGGGATTTTAGTGTCAGCATTGCCCGTGATGATAAGCAGACGTGTAAAGTGGACGACCGTCGACGTGGGGGGAAAACTTGGTTTGATTCATTGGCAAGTACCAGACCATACTGTATTTACGTCCTTGAACTGAATCATTGTTTGTGTTGTTTACAGCCCATCATCGGATTCGCTTGCAACTTGAGCTGAAGGAAAACGTTTCGTCAGAATTCCTTTCTCAGCAACAACAACATTTACATTTCAGTGCTGATAATGAGAAAATATTTGTCGCATAATTTGGCAATTAATTTAGCTTCAAAGTATTTTGGCCGTGCCAATTCACTAAATCGTGATTGTGAATTTGGCCCGAATTGAATAGGTCTGGTTTGTACGATCGAGTTGTGCGTACACTTGGAGTTGAGCACACTTGGAGTTGAGCACACTTTGGAGTGGAGCACATTTGGAGCTGAAAACACGCTCGAAAGTTCTAAATTTAACTTGTAAGGCACGTGTAAATTAAATTTCTAAGAACGATGGGGATTTCTATTGACCAGTACATACAACAAATTGGTATCCATTGCATACGATTACGAGGCAATCAGGTAAAGCTAGCAGCACTCATGCTTCTGATTGTGTATGCTTTTTCACATCATTGAATTTCAAAGGTCACAGTAAACTACAGGTTTTATAGTGAGGATGAAGCTTCCAGGTCTAACTGTTCTTATTTTGCCAGTTTATGGATTATGCAATTGTTTGTATGTAGGTATTATTTGCCGGCTCTCATAACAATGGCAAATGACGTGGAAACAAATCCTGGGCCTCCTGCCCATATAATTAGCAGCACAAAGATTGTTCATGGTAGCTTTCATCAAGGAGCTCAAATATTCTCTGCGATGTTCAGAGGTAAACAGTGTATGGCAAACTGTATTTGTTTTCATGCCTTTGTAATGCTGAATAAAGAAATACAGGTAACTCATTTCACACAGCGAACTCTAGATCACTCCCGATTCTTGTAACCGCGAAAAGGCTTATTGCACCCTATCTCTTTTCATGTTATTGAGTACATATTTTGTCTTCCCTGACTCGAGTGCCCACTAGCGGGCAGGGGCAAATAACTCTTACGGTGACAGTTCGGAAACTCCCGAAAATCGAAATAGATGTACACTATTCTGAAGCAACGAATCGATATTGCACATCCATTACTGTTCCAGACAATAGTACTCTTGAGTACTTTCATTTCCTTTCTTTGTGATCAAACTTCTCATTTATCTCAATCATTGAAGTTTTTCTGTGACAGTACGCAAAATGTTTTAATTTTCCATTTTCGTTTTTGTAAATAATTGCTCGTAAAAATCGTAAAAATGCCAAATATCTAGAATTCTGAACAAATCTCACAATTCTTGTAGGCCTACGTGTTTGTGATTGAACTAATCTTTTGTGTCTTTTGTTTTTTTGGATTTTTCCCCCTCCGTGCACTAGTTTTGTTTCTTGTCGTTTGCATGATGTATTCCTTTTGCCACCCGTTAAGCTGTAAAGGAATTTGTTTTGGTCACCAATCTTGGCCTAAATTGAGTTGACTGGCATTCACGTTAATGGAGCCTAGTTCAGTTCAGTTCAGTTGGTAGATCCCTCCTCTATATAGGAGCACCTCCGTATAGGAGTATATATTAATATACAATCAATTGGAACCACTCAACATTTATAGCTCAACTATCGTGCTGTGAAGTGAACAATTCTACAATTGGACGAACTACTTTCCTGAAAGTGCTGTGATAGTCTAACCATATGAGCTTCCTAGCGGTGTACTACTGTGAGTGGATTTATATAGCGGTCACTGAAAGACACCCAGGTACTTTTTTCTCCAAGTGCCTCCGCTGGCGAAGGTCTAGCGTAGCAACTAGTTCCACCATCAGTCCATATTACCCTGGACCCGCTTCGAGGAAGTTGTGCAAGAGAATATATCGGCTGTGGATCTGGAAATGATGAATGCCGTAAAAATTCTGGCTCTTATAGGCCAACATAGGAGTACCCGGATGTTCTACAGTCCCGGATGTTCCACAGTCCCCGGATGTACAAGAACCCGGATGTACACGGATGTAAAAGTGCCCGGATGTTCACGAATGTTCCACCATCCCGAACTTCTATCAGGCCCAGATTCTCTTTCGGAAGATATGAAGGCTGTCATTGCCACATCGTCAGGGTCAATAGGGCAAAGATCATTGTGAGACCAACGAGCCGTCGCTGGTTCCGGCGTGAGCGCTTGTGGGCCATATTCCGGGCATCAAGGATGGCTGTCATAGTCCAGTAGTGGTGGGTGATAGCACACCTCTCCATCGAGTCCACTCTGTCGAGAACCGCTTCTGTGAACTCTTTCAGGATCTGGCGTCGCCATCTCCAAACATGGACCGAACCACTGCTCGGTACCACAGTCGCATGCTGTAAAATGCGAGCCGCATAGGGATGGGTCTCCGTCATGGCTCTGCAACAGTAGGAATAGGGTGTGGGGTCCAGAGGGACGTGTTTTATAGACCATCTTACACATGCGCGCCTACACGTAGCTCTTCTCACAGAAGCGGTTCTCGACAGAGTGGACTCGATGGAGAGGTGTGCTATCACCCACCACTACTGGACTATGACAGCCATCCTTGATGCCCGGGTTATGGACCACGAGCGCTCACGCCGGAACCAGCGACGGCTCGTTGGTCTCACATTGATCTTTGCCCTATTGACCCTGACGCTGTGGCAATGACAGTTCCGTCTTACAGCAACAGAAAAGAACGGCTCTTCAGAGCCTCCATATCTTCCGAAAGAGAACCTCGGCTTGATAGAAGTCCGGAATGGTGGAACATTCGTGAACATCCGGGCACTTTTACATCCGGGGACTTTTACATCCGTGTACATCCGGGTTCTTGTACATCCGGGGACTGCGGAACATCCGGGACTGTAGAACATCCGGGTACTCCTATGTTGGCCTATAAGAGCCAGAATTTTTACGGCATTCATCATTTTCAGATCCACAGCCGATATGTTCTCTTGCACAACTTGCACAACATCGCCTGGACAGTTTACGTTGTCACACACGTGCACGCCACGAAGTACCCACGCATACATGTGCAGATTGTGACATAGTCTTTAAGCATCCCAGTCAATTGAGACGTCACCAAAATGTCATACACCGATCGCGCTCGCCACTTTCGAGACCGGATATTTCAGTTTCTATGGGAATGCATCTGAGAATGGAAGAACCCATGGAGGTCGATCCGCCGCCGCGAATTGAAGAGCCGATGGAAATTGATCCCAGTGGTGAATGGAAGAAGTAAGAGCTCCGAGCTTCAGTATCATGGATTGCCCCAAGACGTTTAGGTTACACTGAACGAAGATTAAACTTTCTGAAATGGTGGCTTCTGATTGGTTGATAGGACGGTCCCCTCCCCTCTTCTCCTCTTCCCCTCTAACTATAAATACGGAAACACGCATGTTAGATGTACATTTCTCACAACCTGTACCAGACCCGATCAGATGGAAAAACCAGCCAATTCCAAGGCAGACGAACAATAGTTGAAGATTGACGAACAGGTGCCGGTTCCCGCTCGACTCCCCAAAAGAGTTACCAAAAGATACCGCCCATAACTATGGAAATGATAGATGATTTCTTCGGTGTGGGTTACAGCTCAACCAGGGGAGAGCCCGGAGATGACCGCTACCATCGCCAGCGATGCCTGACCTGCCTTGAAGGTGTACCCTTGGCCGGGTGTGATCTTTGCACGAGGAGAGAGATTTTCCAGTGGGCGAAGTGAGAGCTTGCCACCAAAGGCCATTTTTTCTTGTATGGAAAAATATAGCCGCAATTATTTCGAAAGAGAGACGTCTAACATATGTACAGACAGATAAATGAATGAGTAAGAATCATATTAGGTCACACCGAGCATAGATGGAACTTTCTGAAATGGCGAGTTCTGATTAGACAGCCGAGAATACATCTAACGGGCAAGAACGAACATGACAGATGCAAATGGCGGTCTCTGATTGGACAAGAGGTTACTTGTATTGTAAACACGCCCAACGCGGCTCCCCCAGTATGATGTACTGGAGGGGATAATAAAATGATTGACCTGTCATCCTAGTTGTTGTTGTTCCCTCACCGGTCTACATCATGCGACATTATACAGAATGCATGTTCATTGAGAGAGAGAGAGAGAGAGAGAGTAAGGTTTAACGTCGCATTCCGCAATATTTCAGCTATATAGCGACATGGGCAGAGGGTATGTACATGGATTTGAACAGAGTATGTTCACATGGACGTGAATAGAGTACATGTTTAATGACATGCACAGAGTACATTTACATGGACATGGAGAATGTGTATTGACAGAGTACATGTACATGAACAGATTACATGTACATGCAAATAGTACATGTACAGGCACATAGTACCTGTGCATGGATATGCACAGAATACATGGACATGCGCAGAGTATATGTATTCTGTGCAAGGAAGCCACCTGTCTTGTGACAACTTCTGGTTCTGGTCACGTGACAGTAAACATGGAAAAACCCGATGTAAGATGAGGACCAGGATGAAAAACCACAGTACCCGGATGGAAGACAGAGGTACGACGGGGAAAACCCACTGGCCAACTGCGCATGCGCAGATTGACGCGACTTCCTATGAAAACAAACCAGTCTCACCCACGAAAGCTTCACACTGATACCCCACACGGTCCATTCGGGCCAATAGTGGTCCATCTCTACACCAAATACCTTCCTTCACTCCCACAAAATGCCCACTTTCGCTACTACTCGTACTGATGACGTTACAGATGACGTCACAGATGCCGTGGACATACCTCAAATCGGGTCTACACCCCAAGAGCTACAAAATGACACCCCACACGACGCACTCGGACAAGGATGGCCCATCTCTACCCCAAATACCTTCCTTCACTGCCCCAAAACGACCACTTTCGCTACTACTCCTACTGAAGACCGGGGTCTGCACCCCGAGAGCTACAAAATGACACCACACACGACCCATTCGGACCAAGGATGGTCCATCTCTTCCCCAAATACCTTTCTTTACTTCTCCTCGCTACTACTCCTACTGATAACGTCACCAATGACGTCACAGATGACGTGAACACGCCTCAAATAGGGGTCTACACGCCGAGAACTACGAAATAACACCTACCAGGACGCATTCGGACCAAGGATGGTCCATCTCTACCCCAAACACACCTCCACGCACCCCCAAAATGACCTCTTTACATACTACACCCAACTGCGCATGCGCAGATTGACGCGACTTGCAATAAAAAACACGCCATTCTGACTACCCCACACAAGCTTCACTTTGACACCTCCCACGACCCATTTGGACCCATAGTGGTCCATCTCTACCCCAAATACACCCCACATACCCCCCAAAATGCCTGCTTTCTATACTACGGCCAGACTGCTCATGCGCCGAATATTGAAAACGGACGATACATTAGTCCAGTCGGGTGCTCCTCCGCGAGGGCTTCATAATAAGACCTCATACGACACCATAGGACCACTAGGCGCTAACCTAGACCCCAAAACGTCCACCGAGTATGGACCTATTCACCCATAGGTAGTATGGGCCTATATACAGACCTACCCGGTACTTTTCAAAAAACTTTCACCGCTTAGCTCCGGGACCCCTCCCATCGTGTTTTTCTTGGCGAGATGAGAAAAACAAGACCAAACAACCCATAGTAAAGCCCACAAAACTTTCCCAGGTTGGACCTATACCCCCATAGCCAGTATGGGGCTATATGGGCCTATATACAGACCTACCCGATATTTTTCGAAAAATTTCACCGCCAACCTCCGAGACCCGTCCCATCCTGTTTTTCTTGGCGAGACGAGGAAAACAAGATAAAACAACTCATAGTAACACCCACAAAAAATTTCCCTGTATGGACCTATACCCCCTAAGCCAGTATGGGGCTATATGGGCCTATATACAGACCTACGCGGTACATTTCGAACAATTTCACCGCTTAGCTCCGGGACCCCTCCCATCGTGTTTTTCTTGGCGAGACGAGAAAAACAAGACCAAACAACCAATAGTAACACCCACAAAAAAATTCCCAGGTTGGACCTACACTCCTATAGCCAGTATGGGGATATACCCATACAGGCATTTCCCCGTATGTTGTATAATAGATATAATTGTACGAGTCCGTGTTCCGCTTTTTATTTATTTATTTCTGTCTCCCTTTATTTCTGTGAAAACTGTGACTGGCTAGCCCTGAAGGAGAGCTTCACTCGACCCAATCGGTCCATGCAGCGTATTTGAAGTCTGGAGAATATTCCCCCGTATTTGGGAATACTTTCTCTCCGCGGAGGCAGACCGCATCACCACCAGACCGCATCACCACGGAGGACTACATTCCCTGCAAATATTGGAACTCTCTTGTGTTCGGAGGTAGCTTTTTGGTCATTCTGCCGGAACTATAGTGACCTTGACCTCTGAGCCCACCCGTCGAGAGCCTCACTTTCCGGAAATTAACGATATGTAAGTAGGTCAAGTTGACTTTAAATCACATTCTCGTCTCGCGAGACTCCCTACTGCGAGAAAGAGTCTCACGTGTAAATGGGAGCCATCCCCCCAAAATTTGGGGGGTGAGTAGGCGGCGTATGATTTTTACCGTCTGTATCCGGCTTGTCATTGACCTGCTGACTCCGCCGAGTTAGAAGCGAATTGCTAAACATAACGTGGGCTATATAATTGGAAAATGACTCTTTCCGTTTCGGAGCATATCAATCGCGAACAAATTATTGTCGGTATGTATACTTGGCCGTGAAAGCGAGTTATCTAATACAGGAAGTAGTTCGTACAGTTCCGATCCATTCTCAAAGAGAGCCGTGTCTACCGCAAGACGGTACATCTTCGGAAAATTTATCCCGGGTTCTTAGTGTGACATATACTTGATCAGGGCAAGGCAGTTGCAGCATTTCTGTTCTTCATTCACTACATAGTACTGTTCACATGTACTTTTGTTGCTATCATTATGCAAGTTTTGTTGTTAAAAAAAATAAAACTGAACGTTGAACTTTATTTACACAGGCCCCAGTGTCTGGACAGTAGAATTTAAATTCAGTATAATTTAAATAATTTTTGTTTTTTAAGTCATCCTATAATACAGAGAGGAAAAGGTATTGCACGCGCCATATTGGATTTGCCCGCCAAATACGAAAAAACAAAGTAAAGTTTTCACATTAAAAACTGTTTAACTGACCGTGTTACTGGTGTCCACTCAATTTTGAAACCTTTGTTATGCCATCTAACCCTACGGGAAATCTCAGATCGCCGTTTTATTGGTATAAATCCATCTCTGAAAACAGTAAACTTACGGCTTCTGTCAGCCGCTCTCTGGCTCCACTGGGACGTAAATTGCTGTCTACGTCATCGCTTTCGGCATTCTCAAATAGAGCCGTGTCTACCCGCGGGAAAACTGGTGACATTTTTGAATCTCCAATTTCAACGCGAGGCAGCATGACATCACTCGCTCGCGGGTAGACACGCAAAATGGTACATCTTCAGAAAATTTATGACTTAACCTGAAGATCACAAGATCATTGTTTAGCATCATCAGATAAACAAGAATAGTGCGATCAGACAACATGCAGGCGAAAGTACGGTATAATTGACGTCATTCGTTGTTTTCCGCGTTTCAATGGTTGATCTTCAATGCAGAATCTAGGTCAACTAAATTTATGTCTGCTGCTTCAAACGAGTAGGCCATAAAGTTCAACGTTCAGTTTTATTTTTTTAACAACAAAACTTGCATAATGATAGCAACAAAAGTACATATCATAGGGCGTGTGAACAGTACTATGCATTCTCAAAGAGAGCCGTGTCTACCCGCGGGAGACCAAAGCGACTCTCATGTAAACTGGTGACATTTTTTAATCTCCAATCTCAAAGCGAGGCAGCATGACATCATTCTCAAAGCGAGCCGTGTCTACCCGCGAACTACTTCCTGTATTAGATAACTCGCTTTCACGGCCAAATATACATACCGACAATAATTTGTTCGCGATTGATATGCTCCGAAACGGAAAGAGTCATTTCCCAGTTATATAGCCCACGTTATGTTTAGCAATTCGCTTCTAACTCGGCGGAGTCAGCAGGTCAGTGACAAGCCAGATAATCATACGCCGCCTACTCACCCCCCAAATTTTGGGGGGATGGCTCCCATTTACGCGTGAGACTCTTTCTCGCAGTAGGGAGTCTCGCGAGACGAGAATGCAGTACTATGTAGTGAATGAAGAACAGAAATGCTGCAACTGCCTTGCCCTGATCAAGTACATGTCACGCTAAGAACCTGGGAGAGGTCATACATTTTCGGAAGATGTACCGTCTTGCGGTAGACACGGCTCTCTTTGAGAATGTCGAAAGCGATGACGTAGACAGCAATTTACGTCCCAGTGGAGCCAGAGAGCGGCTGACAGAAGCCGTAAGTTTACTGTTTTCAGAGATGGATTTATACCAATAAAACGGCGATCTGAGATTTTCCGTAGGGTTAGATGGCATAACAAAGGTTTCAAAATTGAGTGGACACCAGTAACACGGTCAGTTAAACAGTTTTTAATGTGAAAACTTTACTTTGTTTTTTCGTGTTTGGCGGGCAAATCCAATATGGCGCGTGCAATACCTTTTCCTCTCTGTATTATAGGATGACTTAAAAAAAAAAAATTATTTAAATTATTTATGGCCTACTCGTTTGAAGCAGCAGATATAAATTTAGTTGACCTAGATTCTGCATTGAAGATCAACCATTGAAACGCGGAAAACAACGTGTGGAGAGATAAGTTCGTTTACTATTGATCCGTTGCGTTCCGGATTCGGACCCGCTTTTAGAAAATCACCTTTTCTGACAGGAGAGTTCCGACAGCATGGCGTGATTTAGCAGACGTGAATTGTTGTGTTCTGAGTGCGCGTTGGCCCGGTAAACTGTGTGAAATGGCCGTAGCCCGGTGAACTGGGGTGAATAATATTCCCAAGGAACTGTGGAATGTTTGTGCGCATCGCGGGTAGCACGATCGGCTACAAGTCTGTGGAAATACCATTTCGGACTCTTCATGTGAACGAAGCGTGTTGGCTAAAGGGGTCAATGATCGGATTACTGTTCTCGATCTCTTCGAAGAACAATGTGTGGTATCTGGACAATAACAGTGACTTCTATGAACAGGAACATTTGCAGGAAATTCATGTAACTCTATAGGAACAATGATGGATTAAGTGTGAAACAATTTGAACTGTAAGTGAACATTCTCTTTATTCCGAACATTGATGAACTATGTGTTTTTATCAGAGTAATTCACCAGTTGGTTGTTTATGTTCGTAATCGGATTTAATACAATGATTTGTTGTTGAATTGATCTCTGTCTGTTTATTGAATGAACCGTAATTTCCCGTAACATAAATTGGTGGCAGCGTCGGGAAAGACAGACAGTAGTATATAAAGGGCAGTTGTGGTCGGATACCCCAGCACCATGCGCAGTGTATGCGAACAGTACTGAAAACGCACATGGCCTGATTAACTGTGATTAATAACTGTCTTATATTGTGCAAACAATTAATCCATTATGGCTGATGATGATGATCAGGAGCCCGAACCGTCAATTAGACAAGGTGGTGCAGTCACTAGGGTCAAAATACCTGTGCAGTTAAAAACTTTTGGTGGTTCCGAATCTGAGGATATTGAAGAATACCTGAATGATGCTAGAAGAATTCTTCGTGCAAACGGGGTTACTGACGGTAATGCCAAATCTAGAATACTAGCAGGATGTCTGATAGGACGTGCAGGTACTTATTTTGATGGACTAGGTGAAGCCGTACAAACTGATTTTGTACAACTATGTGACACTTTGATAACAAAGTTTTGTCCAGTTGAGGCAAGAAGCCTCGCGATGAACTCTGTTTGGCAACGTTGTCAAAGACAAAATGAAACTGCGTTAGAGTTTGGTGAAGAAATACTGAGGCTTTCAAAGAAAGCATATGGTCCAAAAGGTGATGAACATGTGCAAGAAATGGCTTTACGACATTTTGTGCAAGGTCTTAAACCAAACTTACGTCGTATGGTCATGATGGGAAGTGACCCTGGAACATACACGGCTGCTCTAAAAAGGGCACAACGAGAGGAGTATGAAGAAAGTGTTTGTACTGCCAGTAAAAATGTGTGTGTTCTGGGCCCTGATAAGAAAAGGGAGTCAGAAATTGACAAACTTTCACAGGAAATCGCGAAGCTGACTGAGTCAATGGGAAAAATGAATTCTGAAATCCAGAGCCTAAAAGGAAAACAGGCTTCTGGAAATTCTGCATCTGGATATTCTGGAAATTCTGCATCTGGATATTCTGGAAATTATGCATCTGGATATTCTGGAAATTCTGCATCTGGATATTCTGGGAACTCTTCTGGTTATGGTGGTTTCCGCAGTAACCACAAAGTCTCATCAGGTGGACAAGGGAGGAACAATTCAAATTCCAAAGCTTGTTTCCGGTGTGGTGATACTTCGCATCTGGTCAAAGACTGCCCCAAAAGGAAAACATTTGATCAGCAATCTTCCGGTAAAAGTGACTTCAGGCAAAACAAATCTGCTTACTCAGCCAGCAAAGCAGAAAATCCAAGTGACAGTGATTCCTGGAGCCACATTCCTTTGCAAGTGTATGGGTGTCTTGATGGTAGAGAGGCTGTTTTTCTACTGGACACAGGTGCAAGCCTGTCAATTATTTCAAAGGATGCTTGTGACCCAACAAACCCGATTGTAACTACAAATGTTACACCACTAGCTTCATCGGTGACAGGTGAAACCCTGCATTTCCTCGGGAAATACAGGGCACAGATAGACTTTGGTGGCAAAACTGTAACACAGGAGTTATGGGTGACAGAGAAACCAAAACCCTGTATATTAGGAACAGATTTCCTACTACGTAATGAAGTTGAAATAAAATTCAACAAAACAGGTATTGAAGTGCAGATAGGGAAACAACGTCTGGAGGCGGAAAAGGAGCCGAAAAAGGGTATGCTCGCTGTTGTGGCCCGAGAGCAAACTACCATACCTCCTGGAAGTGTGTGCCTCATCATGGCAAAAGCTCCGGTGATTCGGGATACTGAAGGGTTAGTCCTAGGAGGAATGTCAACCAGGGATAATGCTAATTTCCTGGTTGCCAGAAGTCTGGTGAAAACGAATGATGGTTCATTCCCATTGAACATTATGAATTTAGGGAGTGAAGCTCTACAGATACACTCTGGCATGAAGGTCGGAAACTTCGAAGTGGTCACTGATGGTGATGTGGCTGTAGAGAATGCTCAAGGGGAATCAAAAAGTGTGTTCACCGTGCCGAATAAAGGCATCACCAGTACAGTTACTGTGCCACAAGAGAAAGAACCTCTGAATGACGAGAAGATACAGCGGCTAAATGATCTTCTTGAAGAATTCTCCGACATCATGCAAGAAGACCGGTATGGCAAAACTAACGTTGCTAAGCACCATATCAGAACAGGGGATGCACATCCAGTAAGGGTGCCACCCAGACGGTTACCTCCAGTACAACGCGAGTCCGTGAGACAACAGGTTTCGGAGATGTTGGAAAATGACGTCATCCGTCCATCTACTAGTCCGTGGGCTGCACCCATTGTGCTAGTAAAGAAGAAAGATGGAGGAGAGAGATTTTGTTTGGATTATCGTGGCCTGAATGCCATTACTAAGGCTGAAGTGTATCCGTTGCCACGCATCGATGACACGCTCGATGCTTTGGCAGGTTCCCGATATTTCACCACACTTGATCTACGTGCTGGTTATTGGCAAATTGAGGTGAATGAGGAAGATCGCGAGAAAACTGCGTTCGTCACAAATGAAGGCCAGTATGAGTTCAATGTTATGCCGTTCGGATTAGTCAACGGACCAAGCTCGTTTCAAAGGCTGATGAATGTGGTATTGGCAGGACTTCAGTGGCAACAATGTCTTGTCTACCTCGATGATATAATCATTTTTTCGGCAACATTTGACGAACATCTTAGGCGACTGAGAGAGGTGTTTTCTCGACTGAGAAATGCCAATCTGCGGCTCAAGAGATCCAAGTGTACGTTTTGTCAACCAGAAGTAAAATATCTTGGGCATATCGTGTCGGCCTTAGGTGTACGTCCTGACCCAGCAAAGGTAGCAGCTGTGAAGAGCTTTCCAAGACCAACAGGTGTGAAGGAGCTCCGTAGCTTCTTGGGACTCGCGTCCTATTATCGCCGCTTTGTACCAGATTTCGCGCGAGTTGCCGCTCCCCTCAGTAAGTTGACAGGAAAAGTCAAATTCCATTGGTCACGTGAAGCAGAGGAGAGTTTTGATCAACTGAGAGCTCTACTAACGGAGTCGTCACTGTTATGCCACCCAAACTTTCAACAGCCATTCGTTCTGATGACCGACGCCAGCGACGAAGGACTGGGAGCAGTCTTGAGTCAACCGGTAGATGGAGTTGAACATGTCGTCGCCTATGGCAGCCGCACTTTGCAGAAAAGTGAAAAGAACTACACAGTGACGGAGAAGGAGGCTTTGGCCATCGTGTGGGCAATCAAACAGTTCCGGTGTTACTTGTATGGTCAAGCATTCGTGATCTATACTGACCATAACCCTCTGAAGTGGTTGAAATCCCTCAAGAACCCGACCGGAAGGCTTGGTCGCTGGGTTATGCTCCTCCAGGAGTATAACTTCGAGGTACGATACCGATGTGGGAAGGTGAATCAAAATGCGGACGCATTATCTCGTTCTCCTCTGAAAGGAGACGAGATCAACCTGATAACTGTGGAAAACCTTAAGGAGGCCCAACAGCAGGATTCTTACTGCAAACTGTTGTTTGACTTTTTCAGTGGAAAATTGCCAGTAGACAAAGTGAGTGAACGCAGAGTGAAACAGCAGTCGGAATCTGTCGAAATTCTTAGTGGTGTCCTCTATCGAAAGTCTACACATCCGCGTTTCAGCCCAAGGCCTGTAATCCCAGAATGCTTGAGAGAGGAGATCATGCGGTCTTGCCACGACTCGCCACTGGCAGGCCATCTTGGTGTTCGACGGACTCTACATCGTGTTTGTGCGCGGTACTGGTGGCCAGGGATGGCTAGGACAGGTAAATGGTGGTGCAAATCTTGCATCGAATGTGAACGTCGTCGGCGCCCACCGAGGATTGTGAGAGCGCCACTACATCCGCTGCCAGTCGGGAAACCCTTTGATAGAGTTGCCGTGGATATAATAGGACCACTACCAACAACAGAAGGAGGTTATAAGTATATAACTGTCTTTGCCGATTATCTGACTAAATGGGTCGAGGCCTTCCCCAGTGTTCGAATCGATGCAGAGACAATTGCAACTATGCTAGTTGAAGAAGTTATCAGTCGCCATGGAGCTCCCAGGACTTTGCTATCTGATCGTGGCTCTAACTTTCTTTCGAAGCTTGTGCAGGAAGTCTGCAAGTTGTTTGACATCAAAAAAGTGTACACAACTTCGTACCACCCTCAAACAGATGGGCAAGTAGAAAGATTCAATCAAACATTGGAGGCCATCATGTCTAAGTACATCAATGAGCACCAGAAAGACTGGGATAGGTGGTTGCCTTATGCTTTGTGCGCGTACAGAACAGCTGTTCACGAGTCAACGGGTTACACGCCGTTCATGCTGATGTATGGTCGTGAAGCAGTCATGCCCGACGATGTTCCACTTGTTTCTGGCTCAATGAGTGAGACCACTACCAACTCCAAGGATGCGGCATCTGGCTATGTGAATGATGTGGTGGAACGATTACATGGTGTACAGGAGACTGCACGAGACAACATTAAGTTGTCCCAACAGAAATCCAAGAAACTGTATGACAGACGTTCACGCGTTGTAGTGTACCAGCCAGGAGACACTGTTTGGCTTCACGTGCCAGCTGTGAAGCGAGGACAGGTGAAAAAGTTGAGTAGACTCTGGAGAGGCCCGTGTACAGTTGTGAAGCGCTTGTCGGAAGTGAACTATGATATCGAACAGATCACTGCACAAGGCAAAACCAAAGCCTACAGAGTACATGTGAATCGTCTGAAGCCTGGACTTCCACGTGAGAAAAACTCTGTTCAGACAACTGAACATATTGATTCTTCTTCGTCAGACGATGATTTCGAGGACGATGTGATATTCGAGGATGACAGCGAACTGTCAGCAGGTGTTGTTGGTCAAGCAGCAACACCCACTTTAGCTCCACCTGCGCCACGCATGGGACCGTATAGTTTGAGACCCAGAGCAGGTCGCCACGTGGTTCCGTCTAAGGACGGGGGAGTGTGGAGAGATAAGTTCGTTTACTATTGATCCGTTGCGTTCCGGATTCGGACCCGCTTTTAGAAAATCACCTTTTCTGACAGGAGAGTTCCGACAGCATGGCGTGATTTAGCAGACGTGAATTGTTGTGTTCTGAGTGCGCGTTGGCCCGGTAAACTGTGTGAAATGGCCGTAGCCCGGTGAACTGGGGTGAATAATATTCCCAAGGAACTGTGGAATGTTTGTGCGCATCGCGGGTAGCACGATCGGCTACAAGTCTGTGGAAATACCATTTCGGACTCTTCATGTGAACGAAGCGTGTTGGCTAAAGGGGTCAATGATCGGATTACTGTTCTCGATCTCTTCGAAGAACAATGTGTGGTATCTGGACAATAACAGTGACTTCTATGAACAGGAACATTTGCAGGAAATTCATGTAACTCTATAGGAACAATGATGGATTAAGTGTGAAACAATTTGAACTGTAAGTGAACATTCTCTTTATTCCGAACATTGATGAACTATGTGTTTTTATCAGAGTAATTCACCAGTTGGTTGTTTATGTTCGTAATCGGATTTAATACAATGATTTGTTGTTGAATTGATCTCTGTCTGTTTATTGAATGAACCGTAATTTCCCGTAACAAACGAATTACGTCAATTATACCGTATTTTCGCCTGCATGTTGTCTGATCGTACTATTCTTGTTTATCTGATGATGCTAAACAATAATGATCTTGTGATCTTTGGGTTAGGTCATAAATTTTCTGAAGATGTACCATTTTGCGTGTCTACCGGCGGGAGAATAGTCCCAGTCGAGCGAGTGATGTCATGCTGCCTCGCTTTGAGATTGGAGATTCAAAAATGTCACCAGTTTACATGAGAGTCGCTTTGGTCTCCCGCGGGTAGACACGGCTCTCTTTGAGAATGTTTAAATCACTGACTGAGGAGATTAGAGATATACTTAGTCCAGGAACTACAATCAATTGTGTCTAGGTACACATCAGACACCAGAGAGCCCGGACTTTCCGGTATGTGCGCCCATAACCGCACCATGCTTTTCAAAATATCAAATTTAAGAGGAAGTCGGCCAAGTTCGGATCTACGTGCTGTGTTCGTACTTTTGGAATGTACTCCAAGCAATTCTTTGATGAATTTTAAAGGTACATCATCGAAGCCATCTGAATCCCTAAAAGTTTCTTAGGCATCCCAAACTTCACTGCCATATAAAAGTATTGATTTTATTAATGTGTCGAACAACTTTTCGGATAGTTTGCAACCTCTATTGTTGTAAATAGAGGTTGTAGGATCTAACAGATATGTCGCTTGAAGGATCTAACAGGCTTGCAGTAACTCGAGTGTAACCAACCCTGAGAACGCTTCATAGTGCTTTGAAGGGAACATTAATGATCGAGAACTTTTGGTTGCCTCAGTCGACTTAGACGCCGCGCTGGTGGGCTGTCTTTTCATTTTGCCGCGGTCCCGACATTGTGGTACCATAATACGGGGTAGATATATTGTTACGTCAGCCTTTACCGTAACGTGTGAAGTCAAGGATTAACAATCAAATATTTATTTACAATACTAAAATCATATACAATTTAAGTAAGGTTAATACAACAAATAAATGTATGAAATATAGTCTTACTGTTCAATGCTATACCGGTGTACACTTTACAGTCCTTGTTGACGCGCACAAATCACTCTTCT
>JAVTVY010051507.1:0-27858 GCA_036873755.1 Hanleya hanleyi | reverse complement strand
ATGGTGAAATGTCCAGTTTATGCGAACACATTAAGAATGTAAAGTTCTGGTCATAAGAAATTAATGAATAATACTATGAATCAAGGCAATGAAAGGCAGAAGTACATGTAGTACGGTACTAGTTTATATCAAGTACAGTTACTCCACTCGAAAATCACAAAGATCCATGAATCCGTTTAGCCCGCCAATGTTAAATCACATTCCACACAGAAATCACAATATCCTTGAATACGGTCGAATCAGTTGTGTTCAACATCACATTCACTCCGGTAGTATACCGGTTTCAAGAGCCTGAACAAGCATCATGGTAGATGCGCCCCTCTTGGTGAGGCAATCTGCTAATTGTTTGCCAGTTTCCGACCAAATCAACTCTTTCACCTGACCTCTCTCTACCAGTTCTTTTACACCACTGACTTCAAGACGCAGTCTTTTCTCCGAAACAAATTTTGTAGATTTGACTGCATCGTGGAGCGACTTGCAGTCTGTCACGCATATCAAGGACAATAACTCGGGATCTGGCTTGCCGGATGTTAATTCAGCGAATAAGGTTGAAAGGAATATGCCCGTATCAATAGCATCAGCCATAGCCAGTGTTTCACCAGCCAAGGAGCTACGAACCACACGACGAATCTTCTTTGAGTTCCAACACAATGGAGAGAATTTTCCATTCTCTCCAGCCAGAGCAATGAAGTGGCCTCCCTGTGTACCACCGTCCTGAAGATTTCCTAGTGAAGAATCACTAAATACTACTAGAGATAACTGTTTATCACCAAGGTTCTGAAATTTCAGTGTAACTCTCTCTGAATGAACCCGTTTGATAACTCGGTTCACTTCAAGAATATTTTTCACCTGCCCAACTTTCAAGCTGGCCGCTAACTGACAGGCATCAAATATTATGTCCGGACGACTCTGGTGGGCTATCCACAACAGCTGACCAACTTTTGATCTGAGAGTCTGTTTCTCAGAGATGGTCAATGGCGAATCCTTTTGTTGAGCTCTGGTTTTCTCAATCCAGATGGGGGTTAGATTAACAGCATAGTTGTTCTGATGAAGGTGAATCTGTTCTTCTTCACAGCTAAGTTCTATGCCAATATACTGGAAAGCTACACTGTCTTCTTTTCCAACATGTAGTTGTGATCTCACATGGTCAATCACAGTCTTTTCAAAGTCAACACCACCACCCCAGATAAAATCATCAACATGGCTCGCCAATACTCCCTGTAGGTCACCATTCTCATTAGTCCAGTAAAACACTGCTGGATCAACTTTCGAGAGCGTAGCTCCCGACTCCATCATGATAGTCTTAACCTTTTTGTACCAGTTAAGGGAGGCATCATTCAGTCCATACACACACTTTTTCAAGTGCCACACTATTCCCCTAGTACCATTCGCCTCTTTCGGAGGACGGAGGAATATGTTTCTCTCCAAAGGCTGTCCTTGTAAAAACGCAGTTTTTATGTCCATAGAGTGCGGTTTCCATTTGTTCTGAGCTAATATGGCCAAGATCATTCTCAGCGACTCCTTAGCGCAGGTTGGTGAATCCTTCTGAATGTGATGGTTGCCGATTTCTTCGAATCCTCTAGCTACTAATCTGGCTTTCCGTACTGAACCTTTTGGTGTGTCTTTTAATGTACATATCCACCTTGTGGAAATACACTTCTGTCCTTCATCTGTTACCTCTTGGAACACATCATTTTTCCGCCAGCTTTCTAGTTCAGCTAATTTAGCCTCATCCCAGGACAGATCAATCATAAGAACATTTTCATCACATTCAGATGTGTCTACTAATGATGTGTTTACATTTTCCAAGTTTGCCACCCTGCTCAAATCTACAGACTTTTTGATCCCTTGGAATGGACCAGGTTCAGTGTATTCTAAGTTATACCAGTTGCGGTTTTTGCCTGTTGCTTTACCTGCTCGGCTGATTATCTTAGCAGACATTGGATTTCCAGTTTCTGTATCCTGATACCGAACAGTTTGGCCTGGTTTCAGAGTTATTTTACCCTGGTGATCTGGTATAATGCCGTGATTTTGTTCAGTTTCATGGGAATTTGTTGTAGTTGTTCTGGTTACATTAGGCTCACTAGTGCTGTCATCTTCCTGAAATTCCGAGTCACTTTCTGAACAAACATCCTCTGCAGGTGTTTGAATGTCTGTATCAACTGGTGTTTTTGTGGATTCAACTGGACACTCATGTTTGCAAGTTTCATAATTTGTTTCAAACTGTTCTGTTTTTCTTAACCTACAGTGATGTACTCTAACCACTGTACCACCATGCCTCGCAAAGACAACGACACCATCTTGTCCTATTACAGTTGCGGGGCCTTTCCACTCCGGACTGTCTGGTCGTTTATAATAAATCTTGTCACCAGTTGTGCATGTTCCTGTGAAAGGGCGAATCTGTTTCCTCAAAGCCCGTCGAATACGTTCCGAGCTTTCAGCCTGGGTGAAAGCTCTTCTTGCAGTGTGCAAAGAAGCGATGTGTTTACCCACTACATCACTGGCAGTTGTTCCCTCTAAGGCAGGCAATTTATCAGAGAGAACGGAGGGCAGATTGGGATTTTTACCGTACACTAGTTGGTAGGCACTGTATCCGTGGATATTACACAGGCTGTTCTTTGCCATCACTCCCCAACTAAGAGCTGTGTCCCAGTCACAATTCCGCTCGTTCTTCACTTTGAGAACAATGTTTGTGAGCGTTTGGTTATGTCGTTCCATAAGTCCATTACTCCATGGGCTCATGCCTGGAGTGGTTTTCACTTCAATATTGAAGTTTTCACACATGTCCCTCACTTCACCACTGTTGAATTCACCACCATTATCGCTATATAGCTTCCTAGGTGCTCCATGGATACCAATCCAATGCTGGATAAACTTCTGAGTGAAGATGGAAGACTGTTTACTCTTCACAATAACACCTGCACTGAAACGGGTGAACTCATCTATTATATGGAGGTACCATAAATTTTTTTCTAGCTGATGAAGGTCAACTGCAACAGTCTCATTAAATTCTGTGGCCAGGGGCAACCCTACAGCGGGCTTGGGTGACTGTTTCTTGTATTTCAGACATATTTCACAATGATCTACTACCTCAGACAAAATTTTTAATGTTTCTGCATCACGATTTCCTGCACTTTCCAGTAACTTGCGAAGGCGGTCCGCCGAAGCATGTCCAAATTGTCGGTGAAGCTTAATCAAGATTTTTCTTTTGTCTGCGGATGTCATGTCGTCTTCAATAAGTAAGACTTCGGATTCCGGAATCTCACCAGAAATTTCATCAGAAATGTCAGATTTATTCCGCAAATCAATGCAATAATGTCCACTTGACGTAAATTGCAGTTGTACTGGTTGATCAAACATTGTAGCCTTGTCCTCACTAAGATCCAGAACTGTACCAGCTCGTTTCAGCGAGGTTTTACTGAGTAACAGGGGTAAGTCACCATCCACTACTTCAGTGTCAATTTCACAACTGGTGTTGCCAATCTGAGCTGGAATAACAGCATTTTGAAAAGATTTGACTTGGGCACCATCTCCAAATTTGAACGGTTTAGAGCTAGGCTTTGTCGTAACGGAGGCCTTCTCCGTGTCATCAAGGGAGTCTACGTAATTATCAAGCCACTGTTTGCCACACACAGTGCGAGAACAAGCTGTGTCTATTACAGCACATCCGTAAGATTCGGTCATGAAAATCTGATTGGCTGTATTGTTTTCTCTTGCTAGCAAAGTCAAATTACAGTTTTCTTCCTGTTGTTCTTCCCCCTTTATTTGAACATATTTAACAGCTTCAGGATCAGTTCGATGTGGGCAGTCTTTTGCCCAATGGAATGTCGACTGACAAATAGCACATCTTGTCCTCTTACCAAATCTATTAAGAGGATTTGTTCCTCTGGGACTTGTCAAAGTACTATTTTGAAAATGAGCAGGCCTACCTTGGCGAAATTTCTGTCTGTGATAATAATCTCCTTTCTGTGTAAGTAACGCCGATTCCTGTTTTACCTCGATATCTGAGTCTGTACTGGAACTTGAGGCACCTGCTCCATTGCTGCTAAAAATTCTCTTCAGAGCAGATTTCATCGAGGTGAACTTCAAGTCTGTAGAAGCTGTTAATGCCAGCTGTCGTTCCCTCGGAGATAAATTAGCTGTATCCAAAAGTTTAAATGACAAAACTGCGTCAGGTAAAGCCATCTCGTACTTTTTGCACTGGTTGTATCGATGTTCGAATTCCATAACAAAGTCCGCCATTTTTACTTCGGGAGATTTCCGATAAGAGTCAAAGTTAGAATATGCCTCATAGGCAAGATCAACAGTTTCTTTTAGAAACAGAGAGTCCAGAGCTTCCAGTAAACGGTCCATGCCGTCATCTTTATTCAGATCAGTCACATTTAATTCAAGAGCCTTCGCTCTTGCCTGCCCCGTAAGTGACAACGTCACTGCCAAAGCTTGGCGCTTCTTTTCCAGGTCAGTGACTAACCGCCATATTGCTATTTCCTGTTTCCACGTCTCATAGACTGTCTCTTCACCGAGAGCTGGAGGATTTTTATAGCCCTTTTGTGCCATCTTGCACGCTCTGCTACCATTAATAACTCGAATAAGACTGTTTCTGTTGGACTGTAACGTATTTAATCTCTTCCTCACACAGGTACAAAGTCGCTCAACAATTGAATATCCAATCTATATATACATGACACGGTCGTGTTTACTGTCAAGGTTCCCTAGTAACCACCACGTACATTCTTACCGCCAGTGACAGAAGAGTTCCACATTGTGTGTAGTTACATATACGATACGATACGATACGATACCGGCGTATAATGAATTGCATACGATGTCCAGAGTTATCACCAGAGACGTTGAATAAGAAGCTTCCCGATACGGTAGCAGAGGCAGAGACGATGGGCTGGGGATGTTGTGGGCGTGATAACGATTATACACCCGATGAGAACGAAGTCATCAAGAGACAGGACGCTACCGAGCTTTAAAACTATCGGAGTAAATGTGGTACTATTATATATCACGATGGGAAGCCAAAACCTGGTCTACATGATTAGTACAGTGCGAGTTGATCATTCAGCATTTTCAGTCCATACTTCATGTAACGAACACGAAAGAAAGCTTGATGATATCAATGAGTCCAAACCCTCAAGTATACAAATGCCTGGACAATAGGACTTTATTTCTGCGAATATTTCTCATTTGCAAATTGTCCAGTAATGAGTATGTGAGTCAGTCCATCCGAATACTTTCGTCGGCAAAATAAGAAGAACCGTTGAAATTAGAACCTTGATTTTTGGCACGAACGTGCATTAGGGAATTGTTACCAGCAACTTCTGAGCTGACCTACTTTTGATGAAGATTTGACCTACTTTGGTGACCTATAACATTACGATTGGACCCTCAAGTCATCTAGGTGACGTGTAGCATTACGCTTGGACCCCCAAGTCATCTTCCTCACCCTACTTCGTCGGTCCTGTGACGTTAGTCACACTACTCATGTACAAAGTATTGACTGCATTTCCTGCTAATATAAGTCTTTTTGCAAAATTCTTCTTCCAAAGAATAGGGAAAATATGCTGCAAGTATGCAATCTGATTAAAACTCAGACTTAATAAACCGCTCCTCTATCGGACATGTCGCTGATTAAGATCTGGGACAGTTCCTATAACAAATCCGTCAGATGAACTCCGAATCAAATAGTTTCCGGGTCAAATAGTCGCCCAATGAGACGCCTCGTAGTATAGCGTGACGGCTAATCTCCTAATCTCCGAATGTTGTTGTGATGCAGTTATGAACTGATTTTATGAAACAAAATAACCGTACCTATATATCCAGCAGTGCAAGAAATATCCCTTGATCTTTTCACCTGGTCTGTCATTAAATACAGAGAGCAACGGGGAGTAAAGAGAGCAACGGGGAGCAAATAATAATCTTCGGTGATCGCTCATGAACTGGAGTCGACAGCAAGAACTTCGTCAGCCACCTGCATCGGGGTTGGATTTTTCTGCGTCTCGTCCGTACACTCGGCAACATAAAGATTTCCCGTAGCCGGTAGGAAGAACGGCTATACAGTGTCTTTTTACGCAGCATGCAAGAAAACATATGCAGTTGCTCCTGCTTTAATGCGGGCACGCATGGCACACCATAACTTTCGATCTCGCCCTTGAACTTGGCCGCCACTGAATATAGGGCGCTTTCCATTTCGCATAGTCGGCGCGGCTGCTGGCAATGCCTTGATTGTGCACGTTCCATTTGCTCATTCTCAAAGAGAGCCGTGTCTACCCGCGGGAGACCAAAGCGACTCTCATGTAAACTGGTGACATTTTTGAATCTCCAATCTCAAAGCGAGGCAGCATGACATCATTCTCAAAGCGAGCCGTGTCTACCCGCGAACTACTTCCTGTATTAGATAACTCGCTTTCACGGCCAAGTATACATACCGACAATAATTTGTTCGCGATTGATATGCTCCGAAACGGAAAAAGTCATTTCCCAATTATATAGCCCACGTTATGTTTAGCAATTCGCTTCTAACTCGGCGGAGTCAGCAGGTCAGTGACAAGCCAGATAATTATACGCCGCCTACTCACCCCCCAAATTTTGGGGGGATGGCTCCCATTTACGCGTGAGACTCTTTCTCGCAGTAGGCAGATTTCATTGTAATGGGGACCAATTGCTGTGTTTTCTTTTATACAACTCAGATGATTGAAGAACTTCAAGAATAAAGCTGAGTATATGTCAAATTTTAGCTTATGGGTAGTAGATATAGCACATATAATAACACTGAGATATGTGACCAATTTGAGAATATAATGGAAATTGAATTTTTAAAACCTGTGTTTTAGGACAGACAAAAATCCCACCAGTTTTGGAGGGTGAATTAGTTACGCATAGAACAAAAGAAAACTGTATTATTTTTTCCACTGAAGTATCCCATAATAAAGCTACAGTGTTGAAGTTTGATCTTAAGTAGACCACTGGTAACCATAATTTACAGGAAAGCCAGAAGATTAAAATGTTTGGTCACTAACTAATATCACTTGTGTCTGTCCACATTTGATGTAACATTAGCAACATCAAAAATATATGAAAATGTGTTCTAAAACAGAACCATAATATGGTTGAATGATTTTGTTATAAAATTGTCCACTGTTGTGGCTAATTTGATGTCCGTATGTAGATAAAATATTTTGAATTTCAACTGAAATCAGCATACAGAATGTCGCTAATGTTTCGCCTTGCAAATGTCTGTCCAACTTTGTGTAACATTAGCAACATCACAATTATTCTCCAGTTTAAATATCAGAACATTTAGAGAGCCTTTTATCCCAATTCTTGGTTTCTAATATAACAGTTCAACTTCTAAAACAGCTGCGAGCATTGAAAATTTCAACTGAAGCTTCAAGAATCTTTTTTTCTCTTGTCTGTCCACAATGTGAAACATTAGCAACATTGAAACATTAGCAACACTACCAATTATAATTTTTATCTATTAAAAATGTTAATAGATTATTTGAGTCAGTAAAACCTGACAGACCATCTACATTGTGATAAAAACACTTTTAATTTGGATTATTTTATTTTCCTGCCCAATATCAGTTGAAAACGTGCCTGCGGGATGTGGACAGACGTTTTATTGCTAATGTTACATTTGTCTGTCCACATGTAACGTTAGCAACAAATGGAGAATGCCAAAAATAATGTACTTGCATAATCAGTTTACTAAATTGATAATGAAAAGAACAAATAGATGAAACTGTGATAATTATCAAGGTAAAGCTATCAGCAAAATCAGTTGCTTTTGATGAAATAAAAGCAAATGAAGACAAATGTCTGTCCACCATGTCTGTCCTGTAACACCGATTTTCACTAAAATTTCTATATAAATTGCTACAATTCAGTAAATATGCAGATGAGATGAGTTTCCTGCTTGTTTTTCTTCAAGAAACCACAGCCTTGATAGCTGATTCTGTTCTATGCGAGAAATATTTTCTTTTTAAAACGAGTCTATGTTGCTAACGATTCAAAATGTCTGTCCACCTGTAACATTAGCAACATACTTTAATGTCCATTTGTTGCACTACCGAATCCTCTGGGACATAAAGAAAATAATGGATCATCAATATATCTTCAGAGTTATCATTTTAACATATTAAAGTTGGCCATTGTGTCCCATAAATCTATTGAACAGTTGTTAATTGTTGTCACTTACACAAGCATGTCTGTCCACATGTAACATTAGCAACACAATTTTAACCAAAAGAAGGAAATTTTCTCATAGTAATATTTAAATCAAGATGTCAGCACTGAATTGTTTAGGCTTAGTTGTGTATTTACATTTAGATATAAACTTTGGAAAGCAGATAATGATGATAATCATTAACATATATTTAATTTTAGGAAATTAATGTTGCTAATGTTACACAATGTCTGTCCACATGTAACATTAGACACAACAATAACTTTCTTCTAAAATCTGAACGAATCGGCAAATAGGTGAAACCTGATTGAATTTATGGAATACAAATCTAGGCAAATCAATATCTTTAGCTTGGTGGTCAAAATTATACTTGTTGCAAACAGAGAAAAAAAAGTTCGAAAACCGGTGTCTGTCCACCACTCAATGAAGCATTGTGCACTTCGTTTTCATCTCAAATTTATGCTTTATGACTCCAAATCATCTATTTAAATATTATAGGTCTTATAATGCATTCCAGTTTGTAACTATGTTCAAAAGTTTTTAACTTTTCATAGTTTAACTGGCAAGAAGTGAGTGAGTTGTTCTGCCATGTTAATATTGAGCTAAATTGACCAGGTTGGACAAAAGTCCTGAGATATTTGATTTTGGGGTATAAGTTATCCCATTATTATTTGATTTAGAATGTTAAGATCTGTAGTCATTTGAAAACTCAATTATCTTGTAACATTGTTGAATTTTTTTTTTTGCTTGTGAGTGGGACAATTTGGCCCCTATTATAATGAAATCTGCCAGTAGGGAGTCTCGCGAGACGAGAATGTCCATTTGCTGTGCCCGAGCAATGCTGGCGTTGCCTCCAAATGGAAAGCGCCAATACAGGCTCTTCGCCTGTTGAGGCTGGACTGTGATTGGTCGCCAGTCTGACATGCGCGACAGATTTAAGATAGGAACTGTCCCAGATCTTAATCAGCGACATGTCCGACAGAGGAGCGGTTTATTAAATCTGAGTTTTAATCAGATTGGCAAGTATGCTGCATGTGTGCTCAATTGTCTGGAGTAAATTTGTTCCTGCTCGTACAGATGGAGAGAAAAACTTAAGCGCACAAGAGTACAAATATTTGGGCATCATATTGTCACAGACAAGAAGTTTTCTAAAAGCCAAAAAATCTTTACTAGATAGTGCTAAAAGAGCCATATATCTGCTAAAAGTAAAAATACGGAAATATGACATCCCTGTCGATTCGCAGTTATGTTTATTCGATAAACTGATTGTTCCTATTTTACTGTACGGTTGTGGGGTTTGGGGTCACGAAGATACAAAAATTATTGAAAATCTACACACTAATTTCTTGCGCCAAGTACTAGGTGTCAGAAAAAGCACTCCATTATACATGCTTTACGGTGAGTTGGGTAGATTCCCTTTAGATATAACAATCAATTGTCGAATGTTTGGTTTTTGGACTCGAATTTTAGATGGGTGCCTAAAACCAAAGATATGTTCCATAATGTATAGGTTGTTGTTATTGGATACCGAGAATGGGACTTACAATTATAAATGGATCAGCTCAATTAGGTCTACCCTGGATATCACATGGCTAACTCAGTCGTTATCAATGTCGAGTACTGGAGAAAAAAGAGCATTGAAAGGATATTGAAAGATCAGTACTTGCAGACTTGGTGCGAAAAAGTTTCATCATCGAGTAAATCAACTTACAACAAATTATTTAAAACAGATATTGCCTTAGAAAATTATCTCATTAACCTCCCCAAAAAATACAGAACTATCTACACTAAATTTAGGACAAGCAACCACAAACTACCAATTGAAACTGGTCGCTGGCAAAAGGAAGAGAGAATATGTACTTTGTGTACCAGTGATTCAATAGGTGACGAATTCCATTATATCTTCCAATGCTCTTTTGGCTGGCTATGATTATCTGATTCACATTTTTTGGAAGCACTTTTATGCACTTGACAGAGTAGTAGTGGATATCTCATTTGCGTAGTAGATATTTCCGCCGTCTGGAAAAGTTGGTGTATTTTGTCGAAAATCAGCTCAGTTGTTGTAGTTACGATTTTTTTTCCTGCTTGAAATGAAAATATTCCTCAGATGAACAAAGTTGTTTTGTTGTATTAAACATGAATAGGTTCTGTATTGTATTAAACATGAATAGGTTCTGTGTTGTATTAAACATAAATAGGTTCTGTATTGTATTAAACATGAATAGGTTCTGTATTGTATTCAACCTGAATAGGTTCTGTATTGTATTAAACATGAATAGGTTCTGTATTGTATTAAACATGAAAATGTTCTGTATTGTATTAAACCTGAATAGGCTCTGTATTGTATTGAACATGAATAGGTTCTGTATTGTATTAAACCTGAATAGACTCTGTATTGTATTAAACATGAATAATTTCTGTATTGTATTCAACCTGAACAGGTTCTGTGTTTAGGACAGTATCTGAACAAGACACCAAGCGTATAGCAAGCCTCCAAGAAGTCAAACTACACTGTACCCTACAAAATCGAAGGAAAATTTGAAAAGGCTAACTGTGCAAGGTTACACGAACCTCCTTCAACCTGGTTTGATCTCGATCACAATCATCGTTCTAATTCTTACTCTTGTCTCGTACAGCTTGGCATTTGAAATTGGCACTGTTAATTGAATCCGTCATATTGCTGAATAATGTGTTTCTTTGCACTTACAATAGTCTAATATGAGAAAAAAAGACTAAAAAAGATAGGTTGCTGTGCATTTTTTTGCTACAGTCAAAGTCGAAGGTACACACCCATGGCAGATTGAATAACCCAGGGAAGATAGCAAATAGTGCTGATTTGGGAATATATTCATCAAAAATACACAGAAATAGTATTTAACTTTTTTTTATTTTTTCACTATTTGAAGATAGTTGTTACCTCTTTCAGAATTTATCAAATTAAGTGCATGTTGCTGTGCAAAATTTTCGTCTAAAATGCTTCAAACCGTACTTTTTGGTCAATTCTGGTTGTGCATGAATTTTGCACAGTGGGTTATCTCCCTTTGATACATATTTCAAAAAATGTTTTAGGCTACATATACTGGAATTGTTTGCAATAACATCCACCTATTGACAAATAACACAAGGCAATGGCAGTCCTGTTTTACAAAGTGAAAATATGAACAAGACAGATACTTTCTCAGCGATTTTTTAAAGAATTTATTCAAATATTGGGGTTGCATGGTTCCATACATGTATATTACTTGCCATGCCACCACATCGCACAGGGAAAGGTATAGAATAATTTTAATACATTGAGAAATATTAGAACATTTCATCGAGTCTTCTTTTTTTCCCTTTATTTATCTTAAGTAGGCCTAGTTTCATTTCTATGGCCTGAAAAATAATGAAACTAATGCATATCTGCCCCCTTCCTCTTCTCCCCCCCCCCCCGAACACTTTTTCGGAGGGACTTGGGCATCCATCGGATTGAAGTTGCAGAAATCCAACACACAAACCAAATCCAAATTCCATTAGGGTAGTGTCAATATAAAGCAGACATTCTCCGTCTGGGGGGTGGGGCAAAACGGGTGATGGGGGCGTTTAAGTTGGGGGAGGTGGGTGAGCACTTGATATACATGTGTTGAAAAAACAAAAGAACCATGTCAGAAATACACTCCAATCCAAAGACGATCATTTTCCTGTTACTCAATCCCTTGTAGTATATGGGGTATATACGAGGGGGTGGGGTTCATTATTTTTTCAGGCTACAGAAATAGACATGTTATTTTTTTTTTTAGAAAATACACAAATACACTCTAAAATGCTCCATTGCAAATTACTCTCATGAAACTGACCCATGGCTTTATTTGTACAGGAAGGTCTACCTTTTCGATTGCTTTTGCTACTAGATTCTGCAACTTGAGTCTCCCTGCATGTCTATTGTTGTCCACTGGTATGTTGATTTACCTATTTCCCCCTGTCATCAAGTTTGCTGTCTCTCCACAGAATCAAACTTATTTATCCATATGAATTCACAATATACCAGTATGCAACACCTGGATGAATGCAAGTACCATACATACCATGTTTAGCAGATGGTACTGCATCTCATTTAAAACCTGTTGTGTGGTGAAGGGGGAGGGGGTACATTCATCTTTGATCTTGCTCAAGATGGGTATTGGCTATAAAGACAAACACTATTGAGAAAATCTCACATCCTTGAATGTGGACATATTTTCATCTGTCTTATGAGGGTCATTCTCACAGAAAGGCACAATTTCACTTGGGGAAATATGTCAAAATCAACATCACCAATGACTACAGAATTTGATTTCAACAGATTCCCCATTGACAAAACTCTTTATAATGCATACAATAAATGCAGACATTCCGAACAATAAACTTTTCGTAACACTTAACGGTGGAGTTGTCTTCAATAATGTCAGTGGTGTTACACAGGAATGATCAGTATATTGGGCACTAAGAGAACAGAAATAGGAAGATATACACATGCTACGCAATAGATTGCATGTAACTATGACTGATGATGAAAAAATATTGAAGTTAGGAAAACAAGTTTCTTTTTATTATCCATGTTATCCTAATTATGCTACTTAGCTCACCAAAATCAGCCAATTGGATCGCATGTATCAACCATTCATGTAGATTCTGTATAATAAAACCTATTTATTCTTGATGCTGACTTTAAACTAATCGAGTTTGTTTCTTTTTCAAAATATGGGACAACTTAAACAAGTGTTTCTGAATTTCAAGACCATTCTTGCATCCGTAACACCACTGACAATCCGGTAACACCACTGACCTCGTGTAACACGTACTACTGATTAATTTGTTCATAGACGCAAAAATGCAGTTGCAAGTGAAGAATATTTAGGGACAAAACAGGTATATGGAAAGCCTTCTGATAAAACTGCTTCTTCTTCTTCAAATAGTTATCTAACTGAAATGTAACACCAGTGACAACCCGGTAACACCAGTGACCTCGAGTAACACCACTGACCTCGTGTAACAACAGTGACCAATTTGTTCATAGAGGCATAAATGTAGCCGTGAGTGAAAGCGATCTAGGGGCAAAACACGTATATGACAAGACTCCTTAACTTAGTATTATTTGGAAGAAAGGTGAATTCAAGTTGTACTGAAATTTGGAGCAAAATCATCATAATTGTCAATGGTGTTACCCTAAAAATAGTAACACCACTGACAGGTAACACCACTGACATTTTGGAAGGAATTCATTGTTGCTCCCTCGTATATTGTCGTGACGGTCCAAGAACAATGATTTTGTAATTCATGCGCACATTTCTTTGTTACCAGTTAATATTTTTACTCGGGAGCCACTACATGTTGATCCTGACACGTAACACCATTGACCGGTAATAAACATACGCTGAAAATTTGGAGCTAGAAATGACTGAAATACTGAAAAGAGTTTCATAAAACACTTCTTATGGAATCTCAAGTTTACCCGCGCTTGGAAAAGAAGCCGCCTGGTGGCAAATCTTTGTTTCTAATTTAAGCGTTCGCTTTTTGGCTCCGATTTCAGTTACAGTAACACCAATGACCCGAAAACCAGTTACAGACCTTTGCCCATGCCATTTTCACAAGATAATCTGCCATTGTAAAAAATATATTCATATATTGAAAGAACAGATGCGGCTGGTTGCCAAAAAGGTAGAATAATATAGAACAAAAGAATTTTTGGCAACTTTATCGTGGTATCAAGTAGGTCACTACAGCCAGTTACAGGTCTATTTTACCCAAAATTGAGGGTTCTGGTGAAAATTTACCTAAAAAAATCAATCGGGAGAGTGCTTGCAATGAGTTATTCGTACTCTACTAAATGAATACTACGAACAATCTGAATTTTTTCAGCCATAAGACTGGTTAGAAGAAAATTTGGGTCGAGTGACACGAATTGCGCCGTTCCGTGAGAATGACCCATGAGCATCATTCAAATATTATCCAACTTTTGACCATATGGACTACAGTCAATATACCGGTACATGTGGCAACAAATTAAAAAAACAAACCAGTGATACCGAGAATATCGATTACAGCAATTCCCCCTCACACCATGATTTTGAGGTATACATACAAAGTCATCATAATTCACATCGTACTGCACATATAGCTTGTACATTTGAATATCATTTCTGATTTTTTAGACACAGTGAGTTTTGCGTTTGACTTTTCAACATCAAAACCAATTCATAACCTGGAATGGGAAATATTGCAGCAGATAATAAATATTTATGGATGGACAGCAGGGCTTTAGATTAGGCCCTACCAAATTAGGATTTGCCCAAATTAGCGAAAAAAACTTCTGAAATTTTTTTCTTCAAAAAACTGTTTTTTTATTATTGTTTTAGCATTTTTCTTGCATGGAGAATAAATTTATGTTCATGGAAATTCCTAATCAAGTAAGCCCCATGTTTGAGTCAAAGCCCACCCATTTTGCCAGAATTCAGGCATTTCCCTGCCAAAAGTATTTTGCTGTGCCGAATAAAAGGTGTGTCCTAGAGTGCCAAATAGAAGGTGTGCCCAAATTATGGTAATTTAAAGCTCTGAAACAAACTTTTGCATTGTATGACCTCGTGTAACAATCACAATAACAGGAATATAAGGAGTTATTGAATAATCAGAGCTGATTGCATGAGGTACATGAGATGTCCTCAGGAACATTTATGCCACACAATGCACAGAGTCATTGGCTGGTAGCAAGGCAGCAACAACAAGTAGATTTTGCAGTCTATCAATAACATTTATAATACTTCTGGAAGTAGGGCTATCCTTCCACCTGAATAGGCCCGGGACTGAGTCATATGTATGGAAGACCTAATTTGGCACACTTGTTTTTGAGACAAATTCACAGACAGAGTCTATTATTTTTCGTGACTTTGTCACTCTCACTGTCCCATTATACCCTTCAGCGAAAAGGTCTTCAATTCCCCTCCTGCCATTTCTGATATATGACAACCTCACATGCTGGTAAGTCAGTCCACTCCCAGCCATCTTCTTTGCCATTTGACAGGTCAACACCTTATTATCCATCATCATTTTCAGGCTTGGTAAGTTTTGTTGCACTCGTAAAGAGCAGGTGTGATGGTCAACAATATACTGCACTGTGAATGAAGCTTGTTCTTTCATTTTGACGTCAGTGTCCACATATGTCACCAGTTTTTGAAGTGACATAACATCTTCTAGGGCATCATGGGCATCATAACACATGTCCATAATGTTGCGTCCTAATGCTTGCTGCGAGTATGAGATCTGACCAGGGTGAGTAAGCTTGAAAAGTTTTAGTGTATCAACAAATCCTTCGACCTTACTGGCAAACATGTCGACTTTGTCACAAGCTGCCAGGGCATTCATTAGTAGGGGACAGTCATATGTCTGGATATTATGTCCCAGAAGAACATTATGCTGGGTCTTCCCTAGAAACTGTATCAACTGTAGCAGCCCATCATTGATGGTGAGGGTGTTGACTGGATCGTTGTTGTGGAACAGCCTACCACCAAACAGCCTGATACCAGTCACTTCTGAGGCTTTTGGGGTAATTGGAATCTTGGGCATGATATAGCAAGAAAAGCGCTCCTCCCCTCGGACAGCAGCCACTTGAGTTATGTGGGAAGTTCTTGCTAGGAAGGAAACAGAAAAGACCAGATTTTGATTATTTTTATAAGGCAAAGCCACAAAAACACTGCACATACTCCCTTTAACCAAATGTGGCATGTTTTATCTTCACGACAGACCTAAAGTTTTGTCACAATATGGTTATGTCATAGCTCTATAACGCAACCTGACTCATATTCGGAGACTCGAACAGAAGTTCCTCTATTTCATCTCTTAACATGAGGCACCAGAGGTGCTACAACTCTTCAGCCCCTTAACAGTCTCGCCCAAACAACATCTCGTGGCATTGTATATACATACCAAATTTGAAAAGAATCCGATGAAAGGTTCTCAAGACATTGCATGGAAATGCATATAGGGATTTACCACGAGGTGGGCCACCTATTTGCAAAAGTGGTCGAAATGCAATCCCAGGCGACACATCATGGCATGGTATATGCATACCAAATTTGAGAATAATCTGGTGAACGGTGCTCAAGTTATTGCTCGGAAACGAATTTCAGACAGGCGAACAGATTGATGCACGGACGGACAGGCGGATGGACAATCGGAATCCAGTATACCCCCTTTCTATGCACAGGGGTACTTTGGTAAATTGGTAAAGCTCTGATGTTATTGTGACCTGGCCTGAAACTAAATGTTGGATGGGGCTTTTGTCCATTGGGGCTTTTGTCCAAATCCCAAAGAGAATGCTGTATTGTTCTCATATTGTTCATCTTCATAGAATAGCTATCATTTATTATTGGGGGCGTGGGCACATTAATATATCTTGAAGTTTAATACATTTATTCAGAAGATAGTTTTATTATTATGGTTTTATTCAGTGTATCATCCAAGAACGAAGGCTCCGTATACTATAAATGTAGGAAAGGAAAATTCGGCCCCACCCCACACAGGTGGCACAATTACCTACAGGTGGCACCATCTATATAGGCCTATCAGGATGATACGAAGCTGCACATCTGAAAACCTCTCGCTCTGGGGCAACTGAGGCTTGGTTAACTTATGACAATCATCTCTAGCCAATCTTTGGTGCTACATACATAAATGTAGTCTTGAAATGTGTTTTAATTGGCGAATTTTATGAGTTATAAAGTTATATTTTAATAGCTCGACATGCCCTGATAGTTGGCATTCCTAATTCGTTCAGTAAACAGCTGCCATAGCAACCATATAAATTATCTGAATGAGTTCATTTTCGATAGGCTTGTGGCTCTTGACTAGGTAAGCAACTCTTGACTGAAATAAAAATAAAATAAATAAAATAGAATAAAACTTGAACTCATTCAGATAATTTATATGCTTGCTATGGCAACAATCCATTTTTTAGGATCAAGTTTTATTCTATTTTATTTATTTCATTTTTATTTCAGTCAAGAGTTGCTTACCTAGTCAAGAGCCACAAGTCTATCGAAAATGAACTCATTCAGATAATTTATATGGTTGCTATGGCAACAATCCATTTTTTAGGATCATTTTCGATAGACTTCTGGCTCTTGACTATGTAGGTAACTCTTAACTGATGGAGTGAAGAATAAAAATTTTAAAAAGAAATTGATCATTAAAAAATTGATTATGTTGCCATGGCAACCATATATGTACACCAAGATGACTCAATTTTAATAGGGTTCTGGCATGTCTGGGGTACAATGATATGGAAGCGCAGAACACGTTTCATGTTCCTGGGACATTCTCTAGGTAGCTCGGTAACGATATAACATTTTTGCTGTAACATATGCTGAACATAACAAGGGGCATAATAATATAATATGCAGGATATGCACCTAGTCCTGTTGCCTCCAGATCAAAGAAGATCTCTGTTGTACCCTCAAGAGATAGTGGTTCCAATGTAGGTGGTTTATGTGGAGCAGGAATAGCAGCAATGTCCTCATCAGCAACTGGCTTCAGGTCCACCCCAGGAGAGTAGCTGGTGCCCTCCCGAATCTCATTAGAGACCTTACTCTGGCATCTAGAAGAGTGAAAAATAAAACTGTATCAGCATTTTGATAGAACTTGTATAGATTCTCTAAAACTTTTTTTAACTTTGTCGATAATGATTTTAAACAAATCATAACTAGATATGTTATGCAGGGACCGCCATGATGGCGGAAACGGCATGTATGTGCTAAGGAAAATAACATTGGTTGCATTTAATTAAGAAAATCTTTAGGAGAAATGCTCAAAATTTATAGGAAAAAGATGTTTACCGAATGTAAATTACCCAAAAGGCTTGCATACATTTATTGTAGTTTGAAACACAAAATCTGTGATTTAGGGATTTCATGCAAATGAGAAGGGGTATGTATTTGGTACAAACTTGAAAGCAATGAAAACTTCCATACCGGGCTGCTTTTTGCTGCAATCTTCTACGCTTGGCTTCTCTTGTGACCGAGATTGCCTTTCTCTTCCGGTGTTGCAAGTCTCGCAGGTGGGATAACTTATGAGTATATATACCCGGAGAGAGGCCCAGACGTTTATTCACCTGTATAAAAATATACATGAAGATCATATAATAAAGTCTCTGATCTGTATTAGTAGGGATTATCTTCACTGGTACTGTTCGATGTCAACATTATTATTGCATGCTTAGATGTTATGTACAAATTCTACATGGATTCCATAAGAAGTATTTAGAAGTACAATATTTTCTCAATGAAGCTTATGGGCAGTTCAAAGAGATGAATTATAACAGTGACATAAAGTACCTCTATTACAAAATATTTCTCTTATTATGGAACCTACAAAGAATCCCAAATGGTTAAACAAAAGCCAAACTTTTGCATCCTTCAACACACAAAATTGCGATTTCCTTTTTTTCATGTCACAGTGACCTTGATCTCAATTTTGGTACATTTGTATGTGACACATCATCTTCACCTGATGTATCTACTGACACAGAAAATGTCACTTTACTGATTTCCATATTTTTGGGTCACAGTGAACTTGACCTTTGACCTACATTTTGGTACATGACACATCATGCCCCCCTAATGTTTCTACTGACACAAAAAAGTTAGTATGCCCCCCCTCTAACTAGAGGGGGGGCATATAGCGATCGCTTTGTCCGTCCGTCTGTCCGTCTGTCTGTCTGTCCATCCGTCTGTCCGTCTGTCCGTCCGAATTTCTTGTCCGGGCAATATCTCGGTTAATATTTGATGGACAGGATCGAAACTTGCATGGAATGTGGCGAGTGGCTCGTAGTTGTGCAGCGTGGAGTTTTTTCCGAGTTCCGGTATAATTTTCAAGAGTTATGGCCCTTTTTCTGAAATCTCTGTGAATGGGACTTGTCCGGGCTGGATCTTGGTTAATATTGTATGGACAAGTATGAAATTTGCATGATATGTGGTCAATGACCCACAGTTGTGCAGCGAAAAGTTTCTCCACGTTTCGCTTATATTTTCAAGAGTTATGGCCCTTTGTTCCTGAATTCTCCATGAATTGGGACTTGTCCGGGCTGGATCTCGGTTAATATTGTATGGACAATTATGAAATTTGCAGGATGTGTGGTCAGTGCCCTGTAGTTGTGCAGCGTGAATTTTCTCCGCGTTTCGCATATATTTTCAAGAGTTATGGCCCTTTTTTCTTCAGATCTTTGTGAATTGGAACTTGTCCGGGCTGGATCTCGGTGAATATTGTATGAACAATTATGAAATTTGCAGGATATGTGATTTGTGCCCTGTAGTTGTGCAGCATGAAGTTTCTTCGCATTTCGCATATATTTTCAAGAGTTATGGCCCTTTTTTCTTCAAATCTGTGTGAATTGGAACTTCTCCGGGCTGGATCTCGGTGAATATTGTATGAACAATTATGAAATTTGCAGGATATGTGATTAGTGCCCTGTAGTTGTGCAGCGTGAAGTTTCTCCACATTTCGCCTATATTTTCAAGAGTTATGGCCCTTTTTTCTTCAAATCTTTGTGAATTGGGATTTGTAGGGCTGGATCTCGGTTAATATTTTATGAACAAGTATGAAATACGCATGATATGTGGTCAGTGAAGTTTCTCTGTTTTCGGTTATATTTTCAAGAGTTATGGCCCTTTGTTTAAACCTAAGTGAATGGGATATATTTATTTGTCCAAGCTGGATCTCAGTCCATAACTGATTTGAACCAGGAAAATGGCTATATTATATGTTATTCTACATTCCAAAGCAGAGAACATAGGTCCTGAAGTATGAAATTGCCCCAAAAACAGTGAATTGGGTACAAAATTCACTGATCGCTTCATAATTTCACCACAATATACTCCCAAGGAATGTAGGTCTCATAACCAGGTCACATTTTCGGATTTGGCGAAAGCCCTGGCGACCATCTTGCATCGAAGCATCGTATTATCACTTGTTGCTTGATATTTGGAATATGTATTATGTGAGGCATGGCAAAAAAGTGACAAACAGAATTTTTATAATTATCCAAATTAGGCCTCCACCAACCAATAAAGAACAGAACAATGGCGGGGCAGTGTCGGATTAAAGTGGAAGGGGGGGCATACAATTGAGCAATCTCTGATTGCTTCCTTCCTGTGTTTTTATTGATTTGCTGATTTTGGGATCATAGTAACCTTTGTCATAGATATAGACCAGATGCGAACAGTTCAGTAATTTCCTGTTTTTTAGTCCATTGACCTTTGACCTCTGACATCGACCTCCATTTTGGTATGTGACACATCTCCGCAGGGTATTCACTCACCATAGTAGACAGACAAGCTGAGTAGCTAGCAGGTCCTCCGCCAAGTATCCTGTTTGAGAGCATGCAGCCTCTACGCTTCCAATTTCTCCTTAAATATAACTTGGAAAGTGGATATGTGTATGTGGAAAGAGACGTTTATCTGGAATTGTTGAGACAATTCGAGGAGGTTTGGGAAGCAGTAATGGGTAGTAACACTGGAATGTAAGCCTGTAGTTGTATATCTATTTGTGGATGGTGACGTTTATAAATCGATGGGTGGAATTCAAGATATCGCGTTCACAACACAGATGGGTACAATTTAAGTGAGTGAAATCCAAGATGGTCAATGGCAGCCATCTTGGATTACATACTACCTCAATGAAAATAAATACCAATGGCTGTCTAACTGATGTGAAGCACCCTCTCGAGTTTGAAGCTGATTGGTCAAATTGTTCTTGAGATATGACGTTCACAAGATCCGAGATGGATGGAATCCAATATGGTCAATGGCAGCCATCTTGGATTACATACCTCAGTGAAAATCAATACCACTGGCCGTCTAATTGATATGAAGCACATTCTCAAGTTTGAAGTTGATTGGTCGAACTGTTCTCGATATATCGCGTTCACAAGATGTGGGATGGACAGAATCTAATATGGTCAATGGCAGCCATCTTGGATTACGTACCTCAGTGAAAATCAATACCAATGGCCGTCTGACTGACGTTAAGAACCTTCCCAAGTTTGAAGTCGATTGGTTGAATTGTTCTCGAGATATCGTGTTCACAAGATCTGGGACTGATGAAATCCAATATGGTCAATGGCAGCCATCTTGGATTATGTACCTCAGTGAAAATCAATAACAATGGCCGTCTGGCTGATGTGAAGAACCTTCTCAAGCTTGAAGTCGATTGGTCGAATTGTTCTCAAGATATCGCGTTCACAAGATGTGGGACGGACGGACGGAAGGACGGACGGAAGAACGGACGGACGGCTAGCATTTCCAAGTCCTCCTTGGCGGAGGACAAAAATTGTCCCAGATATAGACAGGATATGGAGGATGGACAGACGGACAGTCACACCACCATGAAATAATACGTCTGCCTTTTTGGCGGGCATATACAAATTAGCAGTTTACAATGATTTCCTGATTTTAGGCCATAGTGATCATTGACCTCTGATCTCGACCTCAATTTTGATATATAACACATCGTCTCGACCTAGTGCAGTCGCTCAAAACAAATTGCAAATGCAGAGAGAAAACTGTCCCAAATTTAGGCCAGACGGAGAGAAACCACCAGATAAGCCATTTGGGTGGGCGAACAAAAATGTGTAAATTTGAACAAAAACACTTTCAATGTGAGAGAAAAGAAACTACAATGAAACCTGCGAATACTGACACCTGGGTAAACCAACCAACCTCTGAATATTCCAACATTATCCATGGTCCAAAATACATAAATTTAAAGTATTTTGAACCTTGATAAACCAGAACACTGCCAAAACCAACACTATAATATGGACACAAGCATGGTCAGTTTACACAGGTTTCACTGAATACACCAAAACAAAAACAATATGGTTAGCCTGCAAGAGTTAGTATAGCAAAATAGTAAATAACATACGTGAACAAAACACCAACAAAGAACTTTGATAAGGGGTGTATCCTCTTACTGCCAGTAAGTACTTATGACCGATATTCTTCTGTGCTACACTGGCAGCAATACGGAAGTTCAAACTGGCTGATCCACTGTAATGGCGAGATTTGGGGGCCTTCGTCGATACAGTTTTATTGAAGCTCTCATTCGCTTGGGTACTTCCAAGATTTGCCAGTTTGTCACTCTGTGAAGAGTAAACATCAAAGACTTTGGCCAAGTCTGACTGCAAGGAGGTACTGGTGAGAGGTCGGCCATATGGTAGTGATTTGTATCTTTGCGTAGGATCCTCGATGAAACGGCACCAAGATTTCTCGCAGAACTCGTGGTCTCCAAATGGATGCCGTGACAAAGCTTTGAGGCCTTTCACAATTCCATCGGTATTACCTCTATTCTGTGCAGTCATATAATTGAAGCACTTCTGCAGATACTTTATTACTCTTGTAGTGAGAGAGCTATGTTCTTTCTGTAAGGGGTACAGCATATTACCAAGGTTTTTCCTCACATGATTCCTGTCTGAGCGCTTCTGTATTTGTTTGTCAACTGTTGATCGGAGACGGGCAACAGTTGTAGTGTCATCATCCCCCACAATTGTACCAACTCTGACTCTTTCACCGATGCTGGTTACCATCTCTGCCACCATATCAGGCTCCATAGCTTTCGCGCTTCCAATCCAATTTTTCCTGCAGCTGGGCAATTCCATGATATCGCGGACAAAACTTGCAAGAATAAATATCAGCTGTGGGAAAAATGATGCATTTAGCATTATGGCTAGGTCCCTCAAGGTTGACAATTTAGTGCTGATATACTCATTTACTGCTTGATTTAATAAATTAGGCAATTTTAATGACTACCAATTTTTTTAAGCCTTTAAATGTACAAATTACTGATATTTCACTGTTGATTTAGGATTCATCTGGTTATAGCCAGCTGAACCAAAGTGGTTTTATACTTTTTATGGAAGAAGTGTCATTCTAAAACTGGTGGTTGAAAGAGCATATCTGCAATGCTAGCAGAAATGGATGAGACAAGATTTGGTGTCGAGTTATTGTAACATGAGTTACCGAAATAGTGACAGTTTTTAGTTTTCAAAGAAAATTATTGAAGTTGTTGGCTGCTCAGTTAATTTTCTCTGCCTTTGATACACACTGAAAGAAATTATAGCAGTGGAATTGACATTTCATCCATGCATCATAATTTATGAAGCTGCTGAACTTCGTAACATGAGTTACTTTGTAACATGAGTTACCAAAATGGGGTCCTGTAACATGAGTTACCATCATAATGGGAGATAACTCTGAACAATCTAGGTGCCTCTGCTTGCAATTAGCCACAACTCCTGAATAAACATTGATCTGTGTAAAACCTGACGGTGCACGTCTGTACAGTATTACAAGCATCTTTCATGTAAGGTTCGAAGTTGTTCATCAAATAGTGACCCAGATCTGGTCTCGACAAGAAATTATTGATTGATGGGATAAAGGACCATAACTCTTTGGAAATTCATCGAAATGCATAAAAAGCCAACAGCGCACATCTACAAGGTATAGTAAGCGAGATATGGTCTGGACGAGAAATTACTAACAAAATAAAGGGCCATAACTATGTGAAAAATCATTGAAACGCAGAAAGGAAATCTGACAGTGCACAGCTGTATGGTACTAAGCATCTTCCATGCAAGTTTTGAAGATGTTCATCAAATAGTACGTGAGATATGGTCCGGATAAGAAAAATTATAAACTGACGAGATAAAGGGTCTTCACCCAAATAAAAGCATTGAAATGTGCAAAAAAAAAAGATCTATTATGGATGGACCAACAGTTACATTCATCCAGTCAAGGGCTAATGCTCCTAAAGAACACCAAATCACTGGTAATCCTGTTGATTCTCCAATTAGAGGACTGGTATGTTTATGAGTATGGCAGAGACGGTTTCCTCAGTGTGGTTACCGCTCTTGGCATGGAGAATATTAAAATAGTTTTGGCGATAGAGACTGCAGAGAATCATTGGAAATGGCCATTTCTTCAGGGCGAGATATTCTACTACAGAGAGCCGATGATCCAGAGACTTGAATCAACTTGATGTAGCAAATAACCATGGCCACTAAAAAGTTCACAGAGAAGTTTGATAAGATTATACATGTAGCCTTCAGAACGTTTATAATCAGATAATACTTAAATTTCTTGAATTTCACACAGAATCGACCATTAATTATGTTGATGAATTTCAAATTTTATACAGTTATTTAATTACATTCTTCATGTTGTTTGAGACACTTTTTTGACACGAGAGAAACATGTTCCAGGAGACTAAATTGTTCCTTCTTTCATTTGGACAAACCGTAACATGAGTTACTGTAACATGAGTTACCACATGTTTAGCTCGGTGGAAATAAAACGGTGTTGCATCAGTTGTTTAGAACCAGGACAATACACAGTCCAGACAGTGTACTAAAAGAAAAGACTTTTAATTCTCTGATTAATTGATTAGTATTCAGAGGTTTTTCGGAGAAACACTGTACCCTCCGAGGGCATGTCCGTTTACTGTAACATGAGTTACCGAACTTTGCAATAAGATTAATTCAATACTATTGATAACACACTGCTGTGTTTGTGTGGAAAACAAAGCTACCAGCTAACATCACTACCTTGAAAAATAGGAAGGATCTGGATGCAAATCATAGTATTAAAATCCCAGGGTAAACATGAAGGTTATGGCTAAAGTGTAACATGAGTTACCGTGGAATTGCCCAGCTGTGAACTGGAGGAACTGCATTCCTCTTCTCAGCATTACTACAGATTCTACAGCTCTTTGACCGGACCGCATATCCTACAACCTTCCCAGTTTGGTTACCAATCATTGTGCAGTGCCCTAAAATAATAAATATTTAGACTTATATATATATATTCCTTTGGAGATTTATTGAAGTGATAAATCATACCAAGTTATCTTCCCTTATTTCCCTACCTTAAGAGAAAGGAGGTTGGGGGCCCAATAACCCTGGGATGGGGACAACACATGCACTGGGCATGGCGTGAGAAAATAAATGTAGAATATGTAAGCAACTGGGATATATCAGTGGAGGAGGGTGTGGCGAAAATTTGTTCAGGAGATACTGAGTCGAGCCCAGAATAAGTGAACAGAAAATAAATATAATCAGTGAACAGAAAATAAATATAATAATATTTCTATGTCAAGAAACTGGGGCAGACACATGGATAGACCAATAAATAAATAAATCATTAGTCTGCTAGGGCCCTTGATCCTTATATCAAGGGCCCCAGCAGACTAATGATTTATTTATTTATTGGTCTATCCATGTGTCTATATGCCCCAGTTTCTTGACATAGAAATATTATTATATGTATATATCTCTCACAAGCTTTTCAGCCAAACAACTATGTCTATGCCAGTGATTACCTGGGACAATTCACTTACTGTATACAATTACTTACCAGACAGGCTATCATAGGATCTTCCACTGCCCCTCTTTTGCCAACCGGCATCAACACTCACAGTTATGTCCGAGACTCCAGTTTCCCTAAATTCAACACATAACGATAAGTGGTAAAATATATCCTGGATAAACCTGAAATATTTAACCATGTTTACAACCTCACTGTAAAAATTGCAAATATTTTGAAATGTAAAAGCTAGGTAAGCTGGCTGAAATGTAATACAGGGCTATTTTATAGATAACTTATTTATTGATGTGGAGCTGACATTTCATTGAAGATACATTTCCTTGGCGATACTTTCAACTTTATCAAAACTAGCTTTGAAGAAGTTGGAAGTATCTGCCGTGAAACATCACCTTCACCCAGGTTTTTAACTAACAGTGAGCCTGGGGTCTTTGCGACTCCCATCTAACATGTCAAAATGACACTCTGTCCCTGAATTCCTGAAGTTTAATATGATGGAGATATGGATGAGACTCCCTGTTTTGAGCAAACCCTGAACAATAATGCATTGAGACTCCCGGTTTCACAATTCTGGTTAACATGGTTAATAGCCTGGCTCCACAGCAAAAAAGTTGTTCGTATCCATAAAATACATGTTCATGTAGCCTTGTGTTACATGCCTGTAAAAGAAATTTAAAATGTGATCATTTAGTTTTGTGCTGCCACGATTGTGCATACATACCGTGTCAAACTTTGTTCTTCAGTCATCGATTCCTGCAGGGAATCACTAGCTACACCTTCAATAGCACCACCAGTTTCCCTCTGTCGCATGTCTAACATAGAATGACTCACTGTGGGGATATTCAGGGCTGCCAGCAGACTATTCACTTGAGCCTCTCCCAAACCAGCATGTACCATAGCTGAAAAAATAAAATAATTTTACTCATGTTTTAAAAGAATTTGATCTCAGGTGCAAAGTTCAGTAGACTGAAGTACATGTAAACTATGAAGCCCTGCTTTTTTGATGAAAGTCTATAACAGATCTACATGTGGTCTGTTTTCCAAGTAAATGGCTTACATGATGATCCTATCCCACTGCCACACTATTTAGGAATAGGTACAGGTGGTGGAATTTCCTGAACATCTAAACTGTCTGAAAAATATTAAATTATTGCAATGGTCATTACACAGCAAAAATAGCGTCAGTACTGTTTCAGTACAAAGTAGCTGAAACAGTACTGAAATATAACAGCACTGAAACAGTACTGCTATCTATAACAGTAGCAATTCAGTACTGAAACAGTACTTAAGTATTACAGTACTGAAACAGTACTGATATGTAACAGTACTGTAACAATACTGAAATATAACAGTATAACTGAAACAGTATTGTAGCATTTCAGTACTGTTTCAGTACTGTACAATTTCAGTACTGTTTCAGTACTGTTTCATTACTGTTATATTTCAGTATTCTTACAGTATGCAATACTGATAGTGCATGAAAACACCGTTTTCACTCCTATATTGAGGTATTTTTGTTGAAAAACTTATGTAGAAGTTATCGGTTATTAACTGACCAGTACATATTGAAGGCATACTGCATCCAATTCAAGGTAAGAATCCTTTCATCTAACATTTACGACTGCTCAGGTCATTCTGCCCGGGTACCTATTCACACCTTATCCAGAAAGACAGTTTAGAAATGACAAACAAATTGTGAAATCTGAAATTAAAATTGAACTTAATTTACGAAGTATAATATTGAAGTATTAAAAAATATATAATTTACTCCTCTAAATTTGAATAATACCATTTGGAAGAAAAATCATTAATTATCAAATTAATTTTATAGATGCTCAAAAGTAACAGGCACCTAGTCCCCCGGATGGCTCAATGACAAAGGTCATTACCATCCATATTAATACCTAGAAGGTAGGGTCTCACAGTTGCCAAACTGCTCATTGTTGCTAGGAATCATCTTGTGACCCACCATGTGGCCATAACACAACATAGTATGTGAAACAGCTTTTACATACCTGGGATGGATATTCGAGCTATTCAAGTGTCAACAAAATGCTCATACATGTAAGCATGTAACATGAGGATTCATCACCATATTCATGTGTGGTGTACATGTTGAACTGAAGTACCATGATTTTTCATATTGTTGGAGAATGATGTAAGCTTTCAGAATGCATACCTGTATAGGGGTTATGGGGTAATGTGAGCTAGGCTTAGTTTGGGAGATAGTTTGATGTTATATTAGACAGGGTGAAAGGCTTGTACAAAACTGACCCAGGTGGA
>JAVTVY010051506.1:0-25875 GCA_036873755.1 Hanleya hanleyi | reverse complement strand
TCAAGACAACGGTATATGCGGCTTTAGATATCTGCTGGTTTGTATAGCACATACAGATATACCGGAAATATGACAATGGAGGCAAGTCTAGCGGGACAGTAATAATTGTCTTCTGTTTTGACTGGAGGTATAGTTCACCACGGGCAATCATGGTCGGGTCTGGGTAATTCCACAGAAATTACTACAAGGATCAAAGAAGACCAAAGGTCAACTTCGATACACGTGTTGAACCAGCGAGACACGAAGTCAAGTCATATAGTATAATAAATACTGGTCCTAGGGGGCCACACCTGCAATAACACTGATGAAAACCCAGACTCCTTATAATAAATACTGGTCCTAGGGGGCCAGACCTGCAATAACACTGGTGAAAACCCAGACTCCCAACCATGAAAACAAAACGGGCAAGTTGGAGTCTTGGTTTTCACCAGTGTTATTGCAGGTGTGGCCCCCTAGGACCAGTATTTATTATACTATACCTCGAGGACTCTGATGCTGATAACAGTGATGAAGACTAGACTACTGATCCATAGTGTGAATGTTTTGGCACAATCACATACATTCATGGCTACAAATATGCATGAGTAAAACATAGTACATAAACATGCCACAGTAGCGTGGTGAAATTTGGGTTATACATAAATTTCACTTTTTGGACGCTTGTTGGAACTAGGGTAGGGGAAGGACAATTCCTATAACTGTGGTAAAAACTTGCAAAATGTTCATAAATGTTTTCCTCATACAACATGTGCATGTTGTAGGCTACTGCGGTTCAGTAGCACTCCCCAGGGAACTTGTATGACAATATTATAAGTTAAAATGTACTGAAAATCACATAATCAACAACATTTTGATAGGCCCTATTGTTCGCCCCTTTCTGCCATAAAACAAATTCTGCCTTCAGGAATGACAGAAAGGATTATTCGGATGGTATAAATAAAGCATTTCAGACATGTATTTGTGGTTTGTAGTTCATTCTAGCCCCATGTGGAAACAGCAATTGCATCATTAGTGAATGTTTCCGAGTTTGCCTTTTCGCTTTCATTATGCGGAGGGTGGGTACATTCCAGAGATGAAAACTACCAATAAGCTGCCAGTCTGCAATGGTTATCACATCAAAATATGATCTATATATATACACCAATTAAAAAATCATAACTAGGATTGGTTTCCTTAGATGGTACCGACAAGTGGAATTTCTGGTCTGGGCCCATGGACTAATTATATGGTCTAACACGCCCATCGCAAATGTGCATGCTTTAACGTGACTATAGCAGTGCTTGTTTTACAGTGACTAATGACTAAATAGCAGTATAGGCCCACATATGCACTAATAGCCGACCGATTAAACCGAATATCTCTCCCCTCCGGATTTGGATTCTACTTCCTGGATTTTGTGTGAAAAACTGTGCTTTGCTGTTTGTGAAAATGCCAAAAGGGACAATCCGGAAAGTTTCGAGGACTTTATGAAGAAGTCGGTAAGTGACATACAACATTCTTTGAACCGAGTGGAGAAAAAACAAATTGAATTCGCGGACAGACTTGTGACTCTGGAACGTAAGCAAGATGAATTCCAGAAAACGACGGAGTTTAAAGATTACGAACTAGAGTCCATGAAAAAACAACTAATGGAGCAAGCAACGATAGTCGCTCATCTGAAAACATTGATGACTAAATTAGACACAGAAAATCAACAACTGGGAGACCGTTGATATGATCAAGAACGCTATAGCCGGTCTTACAACCTCCGATTTGGTGGGATCAAGGAAAACCACGATGAAAATCCGATTGAAATAGTGGACAAATTCATCAAAAAAGACCTAAAACTTTCCGGCATAAGAGTTGAAAATGCACACAGTCCGAAAGTTCGAAACGGGACGGTCAAACAAGGCACATTATAGCAAAGTTTCTCTACCGCCCCGAGCGACGTGAGGTCTTTCTCAACGCCAGAAGTTTTAAGGACAGTCCAATATTCGTGACTTATGACCTAATTCCTGGAAATAAAAAGAAAAAGAATCTGTTCCGTGAACACATGAACAAATGTTTCAGTGAGGGCAAAAAGGTGCGATTCACTAGAGGGAAGCTGTTGGTGGACGGAAAAGAAGTGACTGAAATATGAAATGAATAAGGGCACAATTTCGGATGAACTCTTGAAAACTGACTCTTTATATCTTGTGCATTGTACATAATTTCCTTCTCGTCAAGGAACGGACCGACCTGTATATAAATTTAGTTACCTCAAATGTACGGGAAACCTGCGTAAAATGACTGAACTCTCATTTTACTTTATTAACCCAATTTTCCAAAATTCTGAACGATTAACGTACACGATCGGAACATTTCCACCATTGTAAATACCATGGCTGACCTTAATGTTTCTTATGCTTCGCAATGAACTTTTTCTCCCCCCGCCCCCCACCACAAAAACATATTTCCGGCTTGGCTACTTAATTTAAAGTTGTATCCTGTACATACACCATGCATGCATATATTTATCTAGGTGTATATCTTAATAATAAATTAAACTGGCAAACTCACATTGCTGAACTCTCCTCCAAACTTTCGAAAAACATTGGCGTTATTAATAACATCAAATATTTTATCAACAAAAAGACACTGGTCATGCTGTATTATTCGCTATTTTACTCTTATATATCATATTGTAACATTATCTGGGGGAACACGTTTCCAACCCATCTTACCCCACTAATCATGCTCCAAAAACGACTTATACGCATTGTGTGTTTAACTGGGAAATACGCACATACTGACCTGCTATTTACCGAATTGAAATTCTTCCATTACTTTAACTAAATAATTACTCTCTGTGTTTACCCACAAATATTTCCACCACCCTTATCTCTTACCCCTTATATTTCGAAACTATTTCACGAAACTATCCCAGGTTCATCATTACCCAACCCGACAAGCCCACATCAATCTCTATAGAACCGCTTATCTTTCCAATTTATCATACTACTCCACCAGAACTAAATGTCCACGCATATGGAACTCTCTTCCCCAAGACTTAAAATTCTGCCAATCTATGTCTATTTTCAAGCTTCGATTGAAGTCGCACCTTGTACAAGTATAATCGCTAATTTATACCGCTTTATTAAGATATTTATATTTTAAATTAATTAAGTCCTCGTTAACCACCTGTACCGTTTATCGGTGTTCACACCTATACCTAATTACATTTTCACACTGGCCATCTTTTTGTATGCACGTCTGTAACAATTATATTTAACGGCAGTCTCGACGGTCAAATATACATCTGCGTCTCCGACATCAGCTCTTGGCAAAAGACTTTTTACTTCACTTTTCATCTTTTGTAAGATAGCTTCTTCTGAAAAATTATATTATATTATATTATATTATATTATATTATGTCTTTGTATTCTATATAAATTGATTACATAATCTCGCTGAGGTCTATATCTTTCACCATTGTATTTAACAGGGCCTTTTGCTCTTTTCTTATGACATTGTGTAACTTATTCTGGGATAGAACCAGCCCCCTGGGGTTTTAATCCCGCCAAATGTATAGTCCAACTTTTTTATATCTGTTAACTTATCTGGACCTCATTTGGTTAATAAATATTCAATTCCATTCAATTCAATTCCATGACTCCATTGTAACAATGGACAAAATGCCATTTATGCTTTGGAATCTTTCCACCGTACAAGATGAAGACATTGTTTCGAACATAAATGCGATCAAAACGTAACAATTGTCTCTCAATATGGCGCAGCTGGTATGTGTGGCAGAGTGCATGATCACAATATCTATATCATTGAATCCGTACTGTCTGTATGTCTGTTTGTCTATCCGGGGTGAGTAAGTGAGTGAATAGGATTTAACGTCGCTTTCGACAATATTTCAGCTATATAACGACAAACTAACTGAGCGAAGTTGCTTTCCTGTTACTTCAAAAATAAATCTTTGAAGCAACATAGAACCATACACCCGCCATCCATCCTATATAATACTGAGGACAGCACAAGGCACAGACAGGACGTTTACATTGGTGCCAGAAAGACAAGTGCAATTACAGTGCTAAACACCACATTATCAAGTTATTGTTGCTTCTCAACAAAGTGTATTGAAGCAAGAAGAACCGTCTGGCTGTGTTTCATAACTGGATAACCACACGACAGACAGAAAAAGGGATGTGTGTGGGATGACCACGCTCGCATTGTGTTTTTTCTATGTTAAGTGTATACTCGACATGCACGACTGGCCACATACATGTACATGTACAATCCATGTACAACATGGTGGTATACATGTATTCAGAGGCTAATTTATTACACCAATCTTATATTCAGAGGAGAACCGCCCAAAATATGTTTTCCCATAACTCGATAACAGAGAGACATAGATATACAAGTTATACGTCATTGTAATGGTCTTGCCCTGGTGAATGACAATTTGGTGATAATGCTGTTCTATGGAATATGAAAAAGGTATTTTTTATGGATGCGGATATTCTTTAATGGACAACGGCTGAATTATGAATGGCGGACCAAACGCTTGTAATAGAACTATTTTGGACTGGGTCCCAGTGGTTGTCCAAACCATAACTGTTGACAGTTTCCTATGTTATATTTATATGTGATAGGCGATATAAAATTAGTGCCAAATTTGGAGTGGGGCATATGTACATATATGTTGAGACAGTGCGTATAAAATGGAGCATCAGATCCCGCATTCAGTAGATAGCCGTCGTTCGCGTTGTGCTTTCCAAAACGTAGTTTCCCTTGAATTGAATTACTGTAAACAATAAAAAAGCTAGATATTCAACTGCGAGTCTAATATTTGAGACTCATATAATTGAATTGAACTGAATCTTTATTCACCAGGTTTAATAATGTATATATATATATAAAACGATCTTAATGGTTAAAACTGGTTTGTGAAATCTGATGGATATCAATAGAAAAACCAAATTAATTAGAGTATTTACTATTATATTTAATTGGATGATGAATAAAGATAGTGGTATATGATGGCAGTGACATATGATCGGTAAGGTCGTGATCCTCGTTCAGATTACAGTATAAGTGATAAGTCTCTGTATGACATCTCAAAGAAAAGCATTGTCTAGACACTAACAACAACAATTGTATTGGTATTGGTACAAGCATCACTTATCTGTGTGATTAATAAGATATCTCATTAATTCAATCTTAGATAAGGATTTGGAAGGCATGGATTATAATTCGGAAGACAGTGTGTTCCGGATACGCGGGTGTTTTACTTTCACGCTGTGGAATAAGAACTGAGATCGACAGAAGTTTCTACTAAGACTGAGATTTGACTGTCTGGTTGGGCATTGACGTGTTGATGAATGTTTTGTTAAGTAGTTCAGAAGGTTTAAACGAAGAATAATATGCATGGAGAATAATTTGATGACAGAAGGTTCGGCAGTTATCGAGTTCGGTAACATTGTGAAATATGAGGAGTGTTCTGAAGATTTAAATCCATATTTTAGTAATATTGCATAACCACACTGTAGAATGGCAATTATTAGAATTCATTTATTGATTTAAATTAATGGGTTATTTTGGTATACCGTTTGTCACACAGGCATTATACAGTATAATAGTAATTTGGTGCAAAACTAGAGCCTCTAGTATCAAGTCCCATGCTCTCTGTTTCTTCATTAACTTCAAGTCTTTGTTGTCCCTCGCCACAACAGTGTGTGTGTGTGTGGGGAGGGGGGGGGGTGATTAGAAACACCGGGCGTCCGTAATTCCGTTATTCCGATACACATTTGTTGTCCGATCAATAACTCGAGAACCGATCGACTTCAAATTTGCAGAGTGTCTTCACATCGGTGAGAGGAAGCTTTTCATTTACCTGCGTAAGTCAAGCCATCTTGGATTTCAGCAGTTGTATCTTTACACATTTCTTGTTCGACCAATAACTCGAGAACTATTCAACCGATCGACTTCAAACTTAGGGATTGTCTTGACATTGGTGAGAGGACGGTTGGGATTACTTTTCAGGTATCTGTGTGATACAAGATGGCCGTCATCAACCATCTTGGATTGTCAGCAGTTGAATCTTCACACATTTCTTGTCCGACCAATAACTTGAGAACCGTTGAACCGATTGACTTTAAACTTGAACAGTTTCTTGGCATCAATGAGAGTACGGTTGGGATTGCTTTTCAGTTACCTGCGTAATCCAAGATGGCCGCCATCAGCCTTCTTGTATCCCAGCAGTTGGATCTTCACACATTTCTCACCAATAACTCATTAACTTTTGAACCGATCGACTTCAAACTTCCTTGACATTGGTGGGAGAACAGTTGGGATTGCTTTTCATTTACCTGCGTAATCCAAGATGGCCACCATTAGCCATCTTGGATTTCAGCAGTTGTATCTGCACATTTCTTGTCCGACCAATAACTCGAGAACTATTCAACCGATCAAATTCAAACTTGGAGATTGCCTTGATATTGGTAGGAGCACGGTTGGTTACTTTTCAGTTCCCTGTGTAATCCAAGATGGCCACCATCAGCCATCCAGGATTGTCAGCAGTTGGATCTTCACACATTTCTCGTCTGACCAATAACTCGAGAACCATATAACCGATCATCTTCAAACTTACAGAGTGTCTTGACATCGGTGTGTGGACAGTTGGGATTGCTTTTCAGTTACCTGCGTAATCCAAGATGGCTACCATTAACGATGACAATTTCTAAATGCACTTTCTGCATAAAAAGCAACATAGTTCCTGTCAGATGCATGGCTCATCAGAGATATCTCTATTTCCAAAAGCATACCTCTATTCAATGACATGGAATATTATCGACCATAGAGGTCCATGTCCCACGCAGCAGCAGCACCAGTTATGGTGGATGCAATCCACCATAACTGGTGCTGCTGGCGGGGGACGTGGGCCTATATGGTCGATTTTTTACCTTCATCTGTGACCAAGGTACTGCTTATTCATGCTGAACTCTTATGACGTTTCTTGTAAAGGCTGGCACTGATGGTCAGCCTACGCAACACTACAGCACTTACGGTAACCTTTTAAATTAGTGTCAATTGTACATGCAAGATTTGATACTTGAACTATAATTAAACTGAGTTGTATAAAAAGAAACAAACAAGATGCATCTTTAGTCATATTACAGTCACCATCACTCCGATGTGTGTATCTATTTCACCATCGATACAGACGCGAGTACAGGAGAATAAATTCCACGTCGTATTGTCTTTAAATTGTCTCAGAGTCTTGAAATCCTACAACTACTCTAGGTCGAAATCTGGAACCAAAAAGGTTATGCAGAGATCAACCCATTGAGTTATACCCAGCGCACAAGCCCTAACATCATGTGATGTAACCGATAAACAATCTACTTCTCCGTTCACACTTTGAATTAGCCATGATATGTCCACCTACGGGGTCCATCTTCCATGAAAGGATCACGAAAATGGCGAAGAGTCTCTTTTATACAACGTCGCGTAGTGGCGTTTGAAACATTTTCATAAGGGGTCGGTGGTCGGGGCTGAGAGTGGTAATTCACTTTGGCTGTCGGCCTATATTGATACTGTAATATATCTTTTCATAGAAACGGCGTTGCCGCGTTTCACAGTTCAATGGCCATCTTTACAAGAACTGCTATTGTCGGCGTTTGGATTAACGCGGATATTTGCACCACAAGAGCTCGCTCTACATAACTTTCCGGTTTGCTGTCTGTGACATCGAAGAGGAGATTTTCAGAAATCTGACCGTTTAACATTTTGAGAAGGGTTAGTGGTCGGGGCTTGGGATATTGTTATATTGGTGTTGGCTGTCTCTATCTTTTCAGGTAAACGGCGTTAGCAAATGCTGCCTGGCGACATATGTATATGCCACGTGAATATTGCTATCCAGAAATGGGTAGTTTTCTATGTTAAAATTGTGCTCGTCTCTCTGGAAAGCATGGAGATAAATTAAGGGAGTTACTCTAGTTTAATTGCCCCTATCCCATTTTCATTTCTCATTAGCTGAGCGGACACCACGGTTTGTGTGATGTCGCTCCTACCTGACTACCACTCAGGTGTTTACCACCAAGGTCGAGGTTACACTACCGAGTGAAACAAAGTTTGCCACACTAAGAAGTAAACTGAATAGTTTTCTACTCCCTTTCTCGAGATGGGAACTCGGACAATACTATCAATGTGTGGCTTTGTGAAAGAAAAGGGCACAACATCTGTCCCCGGCCACAACATATGTCTCCTGCCAAAACAACCGTCCCAGTCACAACTCTTTGCATTTACCAAACGTTATATAGACAGTGGAGAATTATTATATGAACGACATGATCAAGGAGATTTACCATCCCTCACTGGAACTGAAGGAGACAACAGATTCGCCAAATGGAACGTCTTATCTGGACTTATATCTGTACAAAAACAACAACGGCTTTCCTCCACATCGATTATACAAGATAGACTTTACAATGTTTACCCTTTTATGGACAGTAATGTTCCCGAAGAACCTGCATATGGAGTATACATATCTCGCCTTGTAATATATGCTAGAGTTGGTCAAAACCTTGATGATTTTAATCAACGTCACAAGGCATTGCTAAAAAACTTATAAAGCAAGGTTATAAAATTAAACACCTGCATTTCAAGTTTCTTAAAATCGGTGATATATATCATCTGTTAATTGCCACTATAATCATAGTGTTGAAGATCTTTGGCGCTTTGTATTGTAATTTATTTCCAATCCGCATAACCCAGGGATAGGAGCCATATAAATACTGCGTGATATACATCTCTGTAGTGTTTATATGAACAGTCGCAATCAAAACGTGACTAAGATACTCATCTAGCAGATTAATATGCCCATTACATCATTCTATTTCTTTTTACTCACACCAATAGCGTGACATCACTTCTCGGATACGACACGGCAATGTACTACTCACTACGAATATTGAATTGTGATACGGAGTTGTTGAACAGAATTTCAGTTTATGTTGGCGGTATCATTGATGTTGACCGCTTCTATCTTTCAAGTAACTCCAATATACTTTTTATCTTTCGGTTATGTGAATTTAGGTGCTAATATTAACAATGAATCAGGTCGTTGAAACAATCCGCCATATTGACAGAAGTACTCTTCCCCAAGCAAAACAAGTTCTGAGAAACCTCAATTCGCAAGAAGTTCTAGCAAATCTCCAGAGTAAATTCGTCATAGTCCCAGCAGATAAAGCTCCGAATAATATAATATTCATATGTAAATATTACTATTACCAGGTGCTGGTTAAAGAATTGAGTGTAGACATATCTTCGTCAAATACGTCTACTTACTCCCAAACTGCATTTAATCTGGAAGATTTATTTAACAATCACAAAAAGTTTCTCAGGGAAAGAGGTATTTGTCTTCCAACCAATCATAATGACATACCAAAAATATACTGGACTCCCAAAATGCATAAATCACCATACAAAGCTAGATTCATAGCTGGTTCTAGAAGCTGCACCACCAAGCTTCTTTCAACCCCATTGACGAGGGCCCTTCAGGAGGTAAAAGCATTTTGGGAAAGGTATTGCGCCACTATTTCTAAGAACTCTGGCGTTGAATGTATGTGGATATTGAAAAACTCAAAATGTCTTACGGAAGAACTTGATGCTAAAGGTCACATACTGTACAGACATGTATCCACATGGGATTTCTCGACTCTCTATACTACAATCCTCATCAGGACCTTATTGACCGTCTAAGTTCATTAATAGTATCTGTGTTCAAGAAAACTGATCGTAGATATATTAATGTCGGAAGCCATAAAGCATTCTTTAGCTCGACTACATACAAGAGATATCATTCATGGATGTTTCTTTGTTTATAGAGTTGCTTGAATTTCTCATTAAAAATATCTATGTGAAATTTGGCAACACAATATATCAGCAGCATATAGGTATTCCAATGGGTACTAATTGTGCACCCCTGTTGGCCGACCTGTATCTGTTCTCTATGAATATGACTATATGCAGGCGCTTTCAAAAACCGATCCATTCAAAGCCCGTTCCTTCTCATTCACCAAACGCTATATAGACGATCTTCTCGCTGTGGATAATCGCTATATAATGACGCAGTGAAGGATATATATCCGCCTACACTGGATTTGAAGAAAACTACAGATAGCCCTACAGGCACATCTTATTTAGATCTCTATCTCTATAAAAATGAAGCGGGCATTCTCTCTCGTCGACTTTATGACAAAAAGAGATGATTACAATTTCGACATCGTAAACTATCCCTATCTGGATAGTAATATTCCAGTGGGATCTGCATATGGCGTATACATATCTCGCTTAGTAGCATTTGCTAGATCCTGTGTTAAATGTGATGATTTTAATCAACGTCACAAAACATTGCTGCAGAAACTTATAAAACAGGGCTATTCCATCAAGCGCCTCCACTCAAAGTTTCTCAAATTTGGCGATACATATCGCATGCTGATAGCAAAATACGAACGTAGCGTGCAAGATCTATGGCGCTACGTTTCGTAACTTGTGTCTAATTCCGCTTAACCCGGGGCTAGGGGCCGTATAAACCCATGTACTTCAAGATCCTAATGGTACTCATATGAACAGTCACAATCAAAGCGTGACTGAGATACATCATTCTTTAGATGACGACTTTATAACGAATATTATGGATTAAGAATACTGATCAGCGATACGGATTTGATATTTTTGGAACATCATGATGTCTTGCCGGCATCATTGAAAACTGTTGACCGCTTCTCTCTTGCAGGAAACAAGCCTATGTTTATATACTATGATTGTCTTTTTGAATTTGGTGCTAATACTGTTATGTGGAAAATGGAATAGGTCTTTGGATTATGGACGCGGATATTCTCTAATGGACGACGGCTGGATTATGAATGACGGACTAGACGCTTGTAATTTGGATTATGGACCTTTGGAAACTCTTAAATAGACGACGGCTGCCATGAATGCTGGATCCAGTCAAGTCAATTTACCAGTAAACTCTCACGGTGTAGTACTATGCATGGCGTTTTTGTGGTTAAGTTATAGCTATATTCCATGGATAATCACACAGACCCCTTTCAGCAATGTGCGCCCAAATACTGGCCCCCGTATATTCCATTACTAGGTGAACTAATGGAAGCTGAAGTGGTGGAGTGGTTTATAGTGCTTGCGATTACTGATGAAGATTTGGTGCCAAACTCTGAAGGTGTGGGTTCGAGTCTCGCACGGGACAGGCCCATCCAGCATAAGTATTTGGGTTTACCAAGGAAGTGTCATCCTGAAAATAATTGGATATACATGAGCCGACGATTTTGTACATCCGCTATAATGAGCTTGCATATATGAACGAATATATATAGTTTAGCCTATATATAATTCATATGAAAAAGTTCAATTTTGGATAATGCAAACTAAACAAATAGCGACTGACACGAGCAAGGTGAAGCATTAAGGAAACTAAGGAAATTTGTTTACAACTAAGAAGTTCATTCCAAGTTTCGAAGAAAAAAACTTCTCCAATTTGAGGTGTCCCTCAACTCTCTACAGGAAAAGGCGACCGTGTGATTAACATGAGTTGTCTCTGGATTGGTCAATAAGTACCGTGCTGCTAGTTGAATAACAAGTGATGAGTGCTCAAGGAACCATGGGTGAACTCAAAATGGTATCATTTATAATCAGAACATCTTGCCCTTGTCATGAGGGATAATTGTAGAAGAGTGTGGTGGTATATAAGAGAAAATAAAGGACAGATCGAGATATATAGCCACAGGCTATAACGACTGTACATGTATTCATGACGTGTATCAGAATTTCTCGGCTAGAAGGCTTTTAAAGGAAATCCCCATCTCTTAACCTAAGGAAGGGTGGAAATAACCCAATAGAAGTTTTTCTTTGGCAAAATGGCTGCCAAAGTCAAAAACCATCAGCGGACATCCTTAAGATGATGCTTTTCTTTACGTAATGTCCTACTCACTGACCATTATTATTTATACAAATCAATCTGGTTTTCTAGATTATGTATGTCAGTCACGCTTTGGTTGTGCGTGGTTCATATGAATGCCATGGAGATGCATGTGAACCATATATTCAAACGGACCCTAACCCTGATTAAGACACAAGTTAGGCCATTTTTTTGGTCAGTATTCTAGGACAGGTGGAGGGAAAAAAAGATCAACAACATTTTTTTTCTTGTAATCAGGTGTATTTCAGTCGGAGGGAATAAAAAAATTCCAAAAAGCACTGTTTTATTATTTGGACATATCTGCATACAGGCACTTTGCGGGTTTTTAATCTGAGGTCCGATAACTTGAATATAGTTAGTACTAGACAAGGCTCTGTATATAGCTGAAGCCTATTCTCAACTGTATGACAACATACATTACGTGGACATTCTTCAGATTGATATCAAGTCTACGCATAGAAAGGTATTAAACCTAATATGCCAGTTGTCTAATGAGAACTTATCAGACAGGCATACACGAAAATACCTGTACATTATTGATCCGTTCCATAAGAAGGACGTACCATACATGTATTTTATTACCTAAAATTCACAAAATCAAGCGAAGGATTGGACAGAATAAACCCTGGAGATATTTCTAGCATCAAGGTTCCTGGACGTCCTATTATATCCCAATGTAACTCGCCAACAGAAATGTTTGGCAGGTACCTGGATTTCTTTCTTGTATTGTCAAAAGACAAGATACGTATCTCATGGATACTTCCCACTTCATTAAAAGGCGGCCCCTGATGCGAGATATGCCTGTGGATTTATCGAAGATAACTCCCGAAATTATCACGAAACATTGATCTGACGTATATAATACATATATTTACGGAAAAGTAAATATTACCACAGTAAATACTCAGATAAGGTCGGGTCAGAATCTACCAGGAGAGTGGGTATGGTTATGAGCATCTTCTTGCACATATTTTGACACGGCATTCCCAATGGGTTGCTTGGGATGCGATGTTATGAAATGTTTTCTATGTATCTAGAATCCCTGTCGACATGCAGATGGAAAAGTATTCGTCCAGGTGAAGTTTCTTCTGATGCCATTTTAATGCGCGGGGAAAAGGAACGGAAGTAGACTGCAACAACCAATCAAAAGGCTTGACTCAAATAACGTTGACGTAGACAGAGTTGTCTCCCTTCAAAACAATGATCATACATAGGCTGTCTAGGCTGTTTCCCTCTCCTACCGCTAGAGGTCGCCGAGACTATCCAGTCTGCATTCGACAACGTGAGAAGGCGAGCGAGAAGGCTCGGCTGGTTATTTTATTGTTCTTTCGAAGATGCTTGCTCGGCGGATTTGAAAAAAAAAAAAAAAAAAATTCATGACCTAAATTACTTTTTTTTCTACTTTTCGGAAAATCAGCGTCGACGATTCCGTAAACCAACAGATAAAAACAACTCGCCTTGTGAAACGTAGCACCAGAGATCTTGCACGCTACGATCGTACTTTGCCGTAAATGTACGATATTTATCACATAAGTTGAGAAAATTTGAATGGGGGCCTTTCATAGAATAGCCCTCTTTGGCATATTTCAGCAATAATATTCTGTGCGTAGTGAGTAGTTAACTATGTAAAATTGTAATCGTCTCTCTTGTGTTGAGTCGACGCGAGAGAAAGTCCTGATCAATCTTGTAAAGTTATAGGTCCAGATATGATGTTCCATCCGGGCTATCAGTGATTTCCTTCAAATCCAGTGATAGGGGTGTTGATCTTTCACAGCGTTGCTAATATGGAGATTACCCAGTGCTAGGAGATCGTCTATGGTGGCTTGGTTAGCAGTGGGTTTCTTCGCCGATGTTGTTGTTGTTAATATATATATATTTTTTCGTCAAGAATATAATTATTTCCCACCTTTTTATATACCACAATGGCATTGGATATCACGAAAATGCTTTCTATACGACTTACACCGATCTACATACCTCTCCTCTACTATATCTTTATCTATAATATTATAGATAAAGAATCCAAAGGATAGCGTTGTTGCGTGTATTCTGGAGTGGAACACTGCGTTAGATTACGAGGCTTGGCATTTCGCGGACAATAACTTGTGAGCAGGCGCGATGCAAATCACCGCCATGTTTATCCCAGAACGTCGCGAGGCGTGCTACGTTACTGACGTACATGTGATTGAGGGACACGTGGGAGTCGCTCCAGTCAAAACAATGACGGATACATACAACTGAGTTCAAAGCGGATTAAATATGCAGCATATTGCCTGGCTTCTGAATTTGCACAAATATGGATATATATTCAGAGAAGTCTTGCGGTCATGAATGTGATCCAGCGCTCCCAAATATTACCACTGGTCTTATAACTATATCAAACTCATATTCTGTCATGGTACGGCTTTGCCAGACGAAACATGGCTAGAGATGATGCACAGCCGCGTACCGAGACATACTCAGTGTTTATTAAATGCGATTAGGCACAATAAACAGTTGTCAAACCACTTTACTTTGTTTTATGAGAAGATGTTATCACGGATACGGACGGGTGAGCATATAGGTATGTAGGACGTGCAAGTGATATCGGGCCACACTTCGCTGTGACTGGCATGGGGAAAGGACCATGTTATCGGTGGGGACTGCATATTTTGAACATGTTAAACAATTTAACACTGAACGGTGAATAAGATCACGTAGATGTTGAGATGAATTATGTCTTCCATGGCTAATCTGTTGTATTCAGAAAGCATAAATCTGGATTTAACAGGAGCAAGTATTCAGCATTGAAGACAGCAGGTAAATCGCTTGAATTTTTTTTCGTTGTCAAATTAAGAAATAATGTTTTCATAGACGTGCTAAATGTTTATTTTACGCACGGTTAGTGTGGGAAATTTATCAACTTTCCCGCACTAGCCTTGCGTAAAATGACGATTTAGCACGCCTATGAAAACATTATTTCTATTCTATTGCACTATTATCATGATTATCAACAAAGTATACAATGAAAGGTTGAAAACATATTTAAACTTTGACAACTTTCTCCCCTTTTTAAAAACAAATCGTCCACCGATGTTGGGAAGATGCTTCCGTCTCGGTTGGCATCGTGCTAATGTCAGTGGACGAGTTTATGGAGTCTCTCAAATGGAGAGTGATCTTGTCAGATGAGTCAGCTGTTGGGAAATCACGTGGATATATGCCTATTTGTGTCGCTTTGTTAATCAATTTCCCGATGGAAACACCATTACCATTTCCGGCGAATGCAAGAGAAATTTCCGCAGAATAGGCCGGCCCTTTATTCCATAAAAGACGTAGTCCGCTGTTGTTATGTAAGGCCATCTACAATAATATTTGTGTTCCACTAACCAACTTTAGAAAAAATGGGTAGGTAGGTAGGCAGGGGTTTTTTTTCTTTTGTTTTATTTTTTTAATCAATTTTTGACATTTTGTATAGGATTTCACAGAGTATGGCTGAAGAAGATAAAGAAAAAAATGTCATCCAGACTTGTTTTTAACTGCAAAAGATCTAGAATCCTGCACTGTTTTATCTGTTTTGAAATATTTTTGTTTGTCATTTGTCAGAATATTGATAGAAAATCCCATATCAATCTTAGACAAGTCATATGGCCACGACGGCCATCTTGGATTTAAAGATGGCCGCCATCTGATGCCGATTTCAATCAATAATTCATTTACCGCGCAATATATACATTAAATTCTGTTGATTAACTGTTATTCTACCGGTATAGCACGACGAACATTTCACAAAAGTTATGGTGTTATACCGGCCACCTTGGATTTCCAAGATGGCCGTCATTTGAGCCTTATCTCAGTTCATATCTATATATCTATTCCAATGACCAATCACAAACTTCGAGGTTAAGATGGCTCCACTATAAAATTGTTTATTCTCAGGAATATCGGCCATCTGGGTTTTCGAATTGGCGACCACAGAAAAGCATTTTTTTTCAAAATCGTTTTAGCCAACCAAGTTATAAACTTGATTTGGAAATAAAACTTTCCTAAAACACAAGTCTCTCATCTTAGCCTACACAACATCGACATTCCGATCCACATAATTACCGAATCATAATTATGCCGTGGGGGGGTCCATATGTACTCGATAGTCTTTAAGAATTTTCAAGTTGATGAAAGTGCAAGTTCTCATCATGGATAGGCGTCTATGCCTTCAGTACTATTACTAATCATGGCAATAAATAATATTGTGAATTGCAGCGAAGGTGGGAAAAATTGACGACGTCTGGTGACTAAAAAGTAACCATAAGCCTTCTTCGGCAACTCATATTCAGACCCTAGAATACGGTGGATTCTCGGATGTAGCCTTAGTATCTCGGCCGCGCTTTTATTATAGCTGTTCATGTGTAGACTTTGAAGTATTCACACGGCCCCTAGCATCGGCTTAAGCGGAATTAGATATGCTAGCTCGGGAGCTGTGATGACAGATCAGCTCAACAAATAACTCATCTGATAGTAATGTATGAGCGTGTAGGACGTGTGCTGAAGTAAACGCCTCAATACATAATATACACCCTTCCCTCTTGATACAATATTACAAACTGCATACAGCAGGTCATCTGTACCGTCTTGGCGGTACGGTTATACACCTGTCCACGTCATGTGAATATATCTTAGAATCTGGGAAATAGAAACGCATGGTCTGATAGAACTAACTGTATTACAGAAGAAGCGCTAGATGAGAGCAAAGACCTCCGTCGCGGCAACAAGGTCCGTAGGGGAATACATCACTGAATAACATAGGGCCGGATGCCAAGCTCAATTTTGCATTTGTTGGACGTTAACTTCACCAATGGTAATTAACCTGGGATTGAGGGTTCCCCACTAGCATGTCCAGCTAGGGATGTGGAAGTCACATTCCCCGCAAATAATTTTTCTTTGATTTCACGTGCTTGAAATATTGGGGTATGGAATAGAGTATATTGATGGAAAACCTGGAATACTGCTTGAGACATTAGGCCCCTTCTCACCCACACCTTCCCCTGAGAGGACGCCCCCACCCAAATCAACACGTTAGCGGCAGAAATGAGACCCTGTGTGCCTAGTTTTACCAACTTGCTTGTGATTTTATGCTATAGGCCCTACACATCAACACTTCATATTTTGTATGTGTACAGTATAGCATCCTCATTGACAGAATCCCCTACAAAACACATCTGATTTTACCGACACTCCGTTCTGATCTGTCTCAGCATCATGTGATGATGATTCAATGAGCTCGGAATAATTTTGTATACTGGTGTTACAGGTCACCTTCACCATAAATCATTTCAGACACATTCAAGTCCTCACCTGGTCAAGGGAGATAATTTTGTAAAAAAACAAAAAAACAAGTATAGATCCACACTAGTGCAGACCAGAAAGTTGTATGACCTTTGATGATATTTGTGGAGCATGCTGCAGGACTTCAACTTTCATGAATCTGATATTATCCACACAATCCCATTCTACATGATATTTTTGCCATAGCACCGATAAACTAGATCCCTTCATTTATGTGGTTCTAGATCTAGGCGCTATTGCGAGCTGCAGGTTTTGTAAAAGTTAGATCCAATTATTCTGAGAGAAGGAATGAAGTCCGGCATGGTTGGTTTAAATTAGAACTGGGCATCCTTGGAAATGTCTAACCGATTGACACATGTATCACTCTGCCGGTGGTCATTACATGTGTAATGTTTATTTCCTGAGGAATCAGCTGATATCCAATGGGGGAGGGGGGAGGGGGTTGTGGCCAATCACTGACTGATTTTCACCACCTCTGTCATTCCACACCTTTCTGACACAGCTGAACCAATCAATAGTCTGTTTTGGTTTTTCCATTTCATCCAGTACATCCATTGTGTAACAGTCCTGTTGCATCTGATATCAGAAGTGCTGAATCCATGACCTGCAGGTTGGAATCAATTGTATACATATTTAATATCAAAACTCACTTCATTGAAAATGTTTATGGCCTTCATTATATTTCATTCTTTCGTCATACACAACAAGATGAAATCCATTATACCAGTTCGCACCTTTCATATGTGTACTTAATAGAACTGGGACCTGACCATGTTACAAGAATTTGCAAAAGTATGAAATGAGAACTGAGTACTATGAGAACTTAATCCAATCTATGAGTGATCAATAATATGAATTCTGAAGAACGATGATGGATCTTGACCACTGGTTGGATTGTTGGAGTTCATGTTAGTCCAGTATATCATAATCTAGAACAGGATTGTTTATATCAGTAACTTCTCTATGGAGGCTAGCAATATTTTGACAAACGAAAATTAGATCACAAAAGAGAATACGTATACTGTGTTTGAGAAATATTTCTGTCTCCCCAATGGAAGGCGAAATTTGAATGAATGGTCTGTGTTGTCAGTGTGTCTGATGTCCCCCTTGCAAAGACAAGAAAATTTTCTACTATGTAATTTATTATTTATTGATATATTTATTGATTTTCTTTTTGTCTAATTGTCTTCTGTTCAAGTCATTTGGCATCGGTAAAACCTGAAATGTATATCATGATCTCCTTCTTTCATCTAGTGATAGTGTCTGTTTGGTTCCAGATGACGGGGGCTGAACAAAGTGTGTGAAATGTGATCGTATGGCAAATAAATATCCAGGGGTATGTCCAGGGCTTAAAACTAAAAAAAATATCTGGGAAAGGTTCCATCCATGCTATCAGTCAAAAATCTCAATAATGTAGGCCTACATGTGGAATGTAGACATTACTTTGTTTCAGCAACAATTCAGAATATCAGGTTTTAACAAGCAAATTATTTTTCATCAACAAGTGTCACAGTACACAATGTGGATATCACTAAACTGTTAGGATAAATGAAAAGAAAAGGTTTACAATGTTGTGAAACAAAAAGTATATGTATATTATTTATCAGCTTTATTAAATAAGTTTACAGACTCACGCAGCTAGATCAAAATATAATTTATCAATAACTGTTTTTAAACCAGGCTGGTGGATATCATCAACTGAAAGAAAAAAAGTATCAGAAAAATCAGGGCATCGTCGATTGTGCTGTTGTCTTCCAGTCAGTGCGTGGATGACATGATGACCTCCCGTTAATTTGATATGCAACAACAACTTGGACTATTTGGTTGGTTTCGACATAAGTCATCAGCCGACAAATAGTTTACGATATATAGAAATGACGAGTGGTGTACTAGGAATCATTGTGTTGTAATGCCATGAAATGGCAGCAATAAACTTCAAAAAAATCGCATTGTCCATCTCTACAAGGTAGAGAGCCGCCATGTCTACCAATGGAAGCGGCCAACATTACGTGTAACTCGTGAAGGATGAAGGGAGGTGGAACCCGACTACAGAAGCAAGGCCCATTGAAATGCATTGCAATGAGGGTCCCCATTATTTCATTATTGTCCAAAAAGAATGCCTCAAAATTTCGTCGGAAACCATGGTAAACCCTATTGGAAATCACATGAATCGTGGGTTCCCCATATGGCAATTATTTGGCGGGAGATTTCACGTTGCATTCCTAGACCTCCATCTGACCTGTGGAGGTAAAAATAGAAAAAGCAAACTACACTTCTCATGTTTACTCCCGTCCCCTGGAATTAAAGAACACAGAGTACATAAAACGGAATTTTCGAATGTTAATGTGAACTCACATCACCTGACATAACAGAGACCCCAGCGGCATTCTAAAAGATGAATGGTATTAATAATCAAACACAAGAAATCTTGAGTGAAGATACTAACCTATAACAGCTCAACTAGTTTCTGTAGCAATGGTTCACGATGTGATTGAACTCGTCACATAAGCAAAGTATCTTGTACCGACCCATGCGATTCACAATCTGCATCACTATTATTAAACCAAGATCTGGATATAGATATATATAGGTATAAAAAGAGCGATCTTCTGATGTGGAGAAGGTGTATAAGAAAAAATAATAACAAATAGCCTTCTTGACTTTCTACATCATTCTATTCCGACTGCAGTTTCGAACTTTGCGTTCTTTTCAAGGAATATTGTACAGTTGCAATGACATGGGTACCGTAACGTGTGTACATTGTCCCCAAACAACAAATCTATGGTTACACAAGTTAAGACATGCTAATCTTGTCCATAGATGTTCTATACATTATTAAGCTATACAAGTGAGAACAAGAAACTAAGCTAGTAAGCTAAATTATAATACTAGCTGATTCATAGATAGAGAAAAGGATTGAGCCTATATATAAGGATATATATGTATATAGATATAAAATAATATATTTATACAGGGTAAAACGTATACGTCATAGCTTTATACATATTTCGCTTAAAACATATACGTCGACCCCGATAAGAAATTGCATGGGCGTAACCTGAATATCCAAAACATAGTTAGTTTTTTTATTAATGGTCTCGAGAGAGAAATTTTCAAACAGAAGAGCGTAATATATGTTTGTATGTGGTGTACGTAGGTAATACCTCTTGGAAGTCAAAATATTAAACCACCAGACAGCTGGATCGATTTTGTGGCCCTATATACTCTCAAAACTGAACCCACTAGGTTGAAACCATTTGTGGGGCATCTCTATATCGACATTCCCTTATTTGCATATGATTAAAAATAGGACTTAGATGGACAAAATCATGCTTTATTCAAATCGGCATGGGTACCAACCGATTCAGGGCGCCATGGATGAGATTTTGCCATTGGAAATAAACCATGCTTTCTTCATATCAAATTAAATGCTCTTGAGGTAATGCTTATCTTAACATCCAAGATATTTTTAATCCAATCTGTCACCATTTCCGGATATTCACCGGAAACTCAGAAAGATAAGAGACGCTATACACCCTCTGTCTTCTTAGTTTTTCATATTGGGGTAATACAGCTCTTTTGTTTGATTCAAAAAAACTCCGGTACTTTGAAAACTTGTGACCATGCCGATCCACAAAACTATATAATTAATGAGGTTGGAATGACCGTAGAATTACACGTAAATGGAACAAAAATATTGTTTTGTTTTTATTTCCACTCCTCGAATAAGTACATTTATTGCCACAACGCTTCGCTGAGTATGTCCCCGAAGTTATGAAGTGAATCCACCTAAGCACGCTATAAGCATACTCAATTCAACCTCATGTTAAAAGATATTTTGGAAGTGTTTATCCACAAAAGTCTTCGCGTTCAATAATGTATTTCTTCCAACCTATTTATTCACGTTTTCTTTACACGAGAGCGTACTATACTAATTTACATGGCCTCATGTAATAAAGCTCTATCATACAGAACCGCAATTGAGACCCTATCCAAGAAAAAAAATAAATTAAAAATAATGAACAATAAATCGCCCGACTACGTCAGATAAGCCACAATGATAAATCTTTTAGCATTTGCTGGGAGAGGTAGCCCATATCATCTAGCTGTGAAAATATTTAGTTTTCTCGTTTGAGAGGTGGTGGTAATAATCAGAGCTAAATAATGAAACGGTCATACACAGCCATGCCTCATGGCGGCCATCGTGAAAAATGGTTGTTACGGCCTATATTAACCTAGTACAAAATAACTCCATATTTCATTGCTCTCCCAAAGGCATGTCTAATTACCTGTGAGCTTGGTGCTTCATGAGAAACGTCAAAATCTTTTGAAGAATCCACAATATCTGGTTAACTATGTTTGTCTAATTTGCTTATTATCATCATTAATATTATTATTTTCATTCCTTAATTAACTTAATATTACTGTACTGTGGCATTGTACAACTATTCTGATTTGAAAAATCAAGTGCAACGCAGTGGTGTTTATAAATAAGACAAAGCTATTGTGCCCAAGAGGCTCAACATGAAAATATGGCGGCCATTTTGAAAAATCTTTGAGCAATTTCAATATCTGGTTGGCTATTTTGCTTATTATTTTCATCGATATTATAATTTTCATACGTTAATCAATTAAATATTACTGTTTCCTAATAATGTAGCACCGTAGAGACATGCTGCTTTCAAAAAAAGTGTAACGCAGTAGGATGGCTAATACAAAGCCACGTTATACAAAGCTACGTGTGACCAATGTTCCCGAAAATAAATCAGGGATCATTTTTGAAAATGATGGCAGCCATTTTGGAAATCCGAAGTGGGAGTTATTACACCATACATGTATCTATTGTGAAATAATCGTTGTAGTGAACCAATAAAATATCAGTGTATGGACAAGAATCAATTTGGTATATTGTGTGGTTATCGAAATATTGACAGAAATAGGCTTCAGATTGCGGCCATCTTGAAATCCAAGATGGTCAACTCGACCAAATGACAATTTTCACTTGTCCAGCTTTGGTATGACACTTTCCATCAATATTCTGACAACTGACCCAAAGAATAAGTCCGAAATGGAAGAAACAGTGCGGGATTCCTGATGCTAATATAGGATTCTGACGGCCAGTTTGAAAAGTGGCCGCTGTGACCTACATAAGAAAAGTTCGCGGTGGCTCCATATCTAGAAATTCTCACCAGGCTTCGATGTGCAACTGTGCCAAATTTCATGCTTTTTTGAAAAAAAGCCACAATTCGAAGGAAAATGTGCACATATTAACTGGACTATATGAAGGAATAGGCGAATGATGCTCTCTTGGATATTCAGGCTTGGGGAAATACACAGAATATAATTTACACCACTTGATGTTGTTGTTTTTGCCGCGTGAATTTATCAGTCAACGAACCCCAGTAAATCACAATTACATGTATTTTGCGCCATCCTCCACCTCTAATTTTAGTTATAATTTGCAATACTCGCCAACCTACGGAGCCTTGATCTTTATTAATGGCGGAATAAAAACCTGATTGAGAAAGGGCCCAAGCAAAGTTACACCGACCAGACAGCGAGTGATGCCGGCATACGTTTGAAATCACACTGCACAGAGTTACCCATTCGTTCGACAAAAATAGACTCTGCCACACTCACATGTACACCGTGCAGAAGGTTGATCACCTGCAACCGCACACTTGCCTTCCGCCTTATCGAAATCATTCATCCGCTGAGAATTTTAACGAGAAGATGTAGTTCTTTTTCTATCATATACAGTATACTTCAAGCAGCATTTGAACGTTGACTGTGTGTCAGAGACTGCTTGGCAAAAATTTACGCTCAGGGTAGAGTGCAGGGTTATGTCCCCTCCTGTCGGAAAGGCATTGAATTCTCAAACGCCTCAAAACCGTAACGCCGTTCATCTGAAATGATACAAACGGCCAAACACCTGCATCGCCGCAAGGCAGCTAGTGTGAAACAAATCTACAGAAAATTCAAACGCCGATAACTGCGGTTCTCGGAAAGACTTTGAATTCTCAAACGCCGCAAGTCAGTTTATCTGAAAAGATAGAGACAGCCAACACTAATATAATACCCATCCCAAGTCCCGATCACCAACCCGTCTCAAAATGTTAAACGGTCAGATTTCGGGAAATCTCCTCTTCGATGTCACAGACAGCAAACCGGAAAGTTATGTAGAGCGAGCTCTTGTGATGCAAATGATCAAACACAGCAAAACCGCAACGCCGGTAAACACCGTGAAATGGTGTGCTGGAAAAGTATGATACATGTAGTATGAAAAGCCGCAAGGCCACTGGGAGATTTAATTAACGAGGAAACCCCGTCAACTCCGCAAAGCCGCTGGTGAAAAAAAAGAGAACTCTGTCCGCGTTAATCCAAACGCCGACAATAGCAGTTCTTGGAAAGATGGACATTGAACTGTCAAACGCATTAACTCCGTTTCTATGAAAAGATACATTACCGTATCTGTATAGAACGACAGCCAAAGTGAATTACCACTCTCCGCCTCGACCACCGACCCCTTATGAAAATGTTTCATACGCCGCTACGCGGTGTTGTATAAAAGAGACTCTTCGCCATTTTCGTGAACCTTACATGGAAGATGGACCTCATTGGTGTAATAGATTTTGTGGATAAAGATAGGCTATCTAAGTAACTAGCATTCTTATCGATCCACACCGGCATCAATGATAACTGTTTTAACTTGCAGAAAACTAGACTATATTTATGTACACTATGATTGTCTTTTTGAATTTGGTGCTGATGTTGTTATATGGAACATGGAATGGATCATTGAATTATGGACGCGCATATTCTTTAATGGACGACGGCTGAATAATGAATGACGGACGACACGCTTGTAACACAAACATGTGACTGGTTGTAGCTCAAGCTGGGTTGCAACCAGTATTATGTAGATGTGACTCATTCGGGAAAGCTATCTGCGAGAAAACCACGAGTACATGATTATAGGTGAGAGTCCATTCATTTGCTGAATAAACAGCTCATATGCTAATTGACGAATAGACACCTTTGTATGAATATATAAGAAAATAGACAAGTTGCTGAATGTATGCAAAGATCAACATTAACTGTTTTTCCTTATCTTTTATACAGGAATGTCGTATGTCCGATTTGAGTGTCATTTTGGTAGCAACTAGCAGAAGTTCCCGACATGCTGAACACATCAGGCTCAATTCTGTTTAATCTTCAGAGCTGTCGTCACTGAAAGTCTATGCAAACAGATCCACTGAATGCCCCCGACATGCTGAACACATCATGCTCAATTCTGTTTAATCTTCAGAGCTGTCGTCACTGAAAGTCTATGCAAACAGATCCACTGAATGCCAGACAATACTCAAATAGGACACAGTATGCAACGGCGAGTGGCTCAATTTCGTGCTTACTTCTGTGTGCGCTTGTGAAGGGTGATCCCACGTCCGGGGTAACCTCAGCTCGTCCCGGGCAACCTCAGCTCGTCCGGGGCAACCCCAGCTCGGCACGAGAGCATGCACTACAATTACTGATCTTGTCAGTTTCGTGATACCCACACCCAGGCTGCTTGCCTCTGATGCGCCTTGATGCTATCAATTTTGATTCAGTTTTAGTTCCCGCATGCCCAACGAGAGACAGATCTGAGGTGCAATCCCACACTAGGCCCTATCTGTACACTGTCCAAATACTGAGTAATTATACGTCTAGCAATGGAATGAGTATACCCTAACCTTTGGAGCTGATGTAATATATCGTCTGTACAAGTCCGTCTCGAATTCGCTGGATTTCCATAAAGGAATAAACTGTCTCGTGAATTAAGTCAACAACTGGATGAAGAGAAAAACAAAGCTGTCTCATTTTCAGCATCTATGCAAGCATAGCATAGTCCAGTACTTTAAAGATTTGATTGATAACTTCTGGAATTAGACGTCATGTCCGACAACTTCCTAGCAGGACTGAACCTTATACGGCTGTGTAGTAGTCGGTCTTGGGTTACAAAGAAGACAACATTCAGAGTACGCCAACTACTCGCTGACGGTGCAAACCCTGATTTCAGCTTCCAAGGTACCAACCCTCTTTGTGAGGCCTGTCGGAGCGGAAACCTGGCCGTCGTCAAAATCCTGCTAAATCATGGATCGTCGGTGGATATTCAAAATGGGGACGGAGACACTCCATTACATTTAGCGGTATCATCTGCACAAGATCTGCGGCTATATTCGGCACTGATGGACGTCGTTAAACATTTGGTCCAGCATGGCGCCTGCATCAACATGAACAATAACGAAGGCAAGTCTCCTCTGATGATCGCGACCATATGCATGATTTGGGATGTCACTTGTAGGATGTACTGCCAAGCTCACGCCGGCGCCATGAGAAATGTAATACGTCAGTGGTCTCATTTTGACACTGAAAGGTTTAGTTACTTCCGAGATGTCGTCAAACTCCTCATACAACACGGTGCCAATGTTAATGTATCGTATGGTGGGAAACCATTGATACATTACCTGTTAGCGGAAAGGAAACTGGAATTGGCGAACCTTGTTCTCCAGGCGGGAGTGTCTCCGTATTACAGCGGCAGTATCCAT
>JAVTVY010051505.1:0-27815 GCA_036873755.1 Hanleya hanleyi | reverse complement strand
AGGCCCGATGTCGACCCAGCATCAACTTCCCACAAATGCCAACATATATCAAAGACCAAAAGGTCTGTACAGGGGGCGGGCCTCGGGGACGAAACGTCCAACAGCAGAATCTCGCCATATACAGGTAAAAATTACAACACATATAAGGGAAGTGGGAAGAGGTGCCGACATACTGACAGAGCCACAGGCTGAATATTGAATGTTGGATCTGACGCTTGCTATTTGACGACCTTACGACAATAGATGGGACCACCGACCACTATCCTTACGACAATAAATGGGACCACCGACCACTATCCTTACGACGATAGATGGAACCACCGACCACTATCCTTACGACGATAGATGGGACCACCGACCACTATCCGTACGACGATAGATGGGACCACCGACCACTATCCTTACGACGATAGATGGGACCACCGACCACTAGCCTCACGACGATAGATGGTACCGCCGCCCACTATCCTTACGACGATAGATGGCACCACCGACCACTAACCTTACGACGATAGATGGGACCACCAACCACTATCCTTACGACGATAGATGGAACCACCGACCACTATCCTCACGACGATAGATGGCACCGCCGTCCACTATCCTTACGACGATAGATGGGACCACCGACCACTAGCCTCACGACGATAGATGGCGTGTACTTTCGCCGCCCACTATCCTTACGACGATAGATGGCACCACCGACCACTAACCTTACGACGATAGATGGGACAACCAACCACTATCCTTACGACGATAGATGGAACCACCGACCACTATCCTCACGACGATAGATGGCACCGCCGTCCACTATCCTTACGACGATAGATGGCACCACCGACCACTATCCTTACGACGATAGATGGCACCGCCGTCCACTAACCTCACGACGATAGATGGGAGCACCGACCACTATCCTGACGACGATAGATGGGACCACCGACCACTATCCTTACGACGATAGATGGGACCACCGACCACTATCCTTACGACGATAGATGGGACCACCGACCACTATCCTTACGACGATAGATGGGATCACCGACCACTATCCTTACGACGATAGATGGGACCACCGACCACTATCCTTGCGACGATATAGATGGGACCGCCGACCACTATCCTTACGACGATAGATGGGACCACCAACCACTATCCTTACGACGATAGATGGGATCACCGACCAATATCCTTACAACGATATATGGCACTACCTACCACTATCCTTACGACGATAGATGGGACCACCTACCACTATCCTTACGACGATAGATGAGACCACCGACCACTAACCTTACGACGATAGATGGGACTACTGACCACTATCCTTACGACGATAGATGGGACCACCGACCACTATCCTTACGACGATAGATGGGACCACCGACCACCATCCTTACGACGATAGATGGGAACATCGACCACTATCCTTACGGCGATAGATGGAATCACAGACCAATATCCTTACGACAATAGATAAGACCACCGCGCAACAACATCTGCTGTTAAAATATATGGACAGTAATGTAATTTGATCACGTGTTCTCTTACCAAACGTTGACAATATTAGCAGTCAATTAAAAGGCGTTGAGCAGTGATGTCTATAAATCCCTCCACATGTAGAGTGATAATTCGTCAAGCTCATATTGCATAAAACCGCAAACAAATAAAACATTATTGTAGTTTGCACTATACGACCGAAATACCCTACAGTATTTTCTCGGACAGAATGTCATATGAGTACCTTACATTGACACACTTATATTATTGCAATACAACTGAAAGATCCAAATGACATCCTAGTGGATCGATAAGATGAAAGCAGTCCAACTTGTTGAACCTATATTAATCAATGGGATATTGCAACTCTTTATGACATATGTATGCCAAGTGCTCCCTTTCTGACAAGTTCGTACCTTTTCTGTACAAGTTCGTACCTTTTCTGTAGTGTCTTCGAAAGAACTAATCGAATACATGTGAAGATAGGACATAATTTATAGCTGTCAAATATACATGTAGTATGTTCACAAATAATATGGTCTGGAATATGCTTCCCTTGTGAGAAGAGTTCAAATAGGGTCATACTGTCTCAACAATAGAACAATAGCTCTTCCATAAGGAAGTAAGTAGATCACGTTGCCTATATGGAGCCATAGCTTGGGGATTTGAAAAATCTTTCGAAACTGACTGAATATCCTATTATTAGTATTCAGACACCTTAAAATAGGGTAGATGTAAACAAGATTGATATCTAGCAAAACAGAATTATTTATTCGTATTACCAGTCGATCCAAAGTGCAATATTTTTTACCAGACTTTGGACCTGTCAGATTCATCGGTTAGACGACACCGTATGTTGGATCGGCAGTAGATGGTGCTTGCGATACCCCTGAAACGTGTTCCGTATTAACCAAAAGGCAAAGTCGTAAATGCTTCAGAGATGAACCCCAGGAATATTTCCCCATCTCCAGTCCAATTCCCCAACCCACCCTCTCTCAGACAGGGCGAACAAGGCTGAATTTAGCCCTTATACAGCTGCTATTTGTAAAAAAAAGTATATTGACTCCTCAATTTTATTTCATATTTCACCATGTGGTAATGGAAAGTTGAGAAAAGTTGGGCTTTAAACCTGGAAATAGCGCTGTTTCCCTATTAATAGCCATTCGCTGGACACTTCCACGCATCACGCAATATTTTGTGCATACCCATGGTGAACCCCACTTTTTTCCATAAAATGTTTAATCATTTCCTGATGAACCATTACTGAACCGAACAAATTCTCACTTTGAAAGTTCGAATGTGACGTACTGCCATAAGGAGACGGGACACAAAAATAGCTCAATGATCCCAAGCCCCATCGGCTGTTGGAATTCAGATGCATGAACCATCCTCAGTAGGGTTATTGTCCATCGCCAGGTTCGTGTATGATGGAGATATGGTAAGATAAGACTAGCTTTGATCTATCCTGGGATATTGTTGTAATATATCATACATAATCGAAACTGTGGAAAAGGTAGGTCAAGATCACCCTAATAAGGCTTTGGTTAGATAACCAGATGCATATGTAGTGTAAATCTGGAAAGGCTGACTATACTCTTTCAAGTGGTATTGTGTTAGAGATGTAATCAGCCTCCAATCTAGGCTGGAATCGATGTCTCTTAAACTCCGCGAAAGTGACATATGGTACAAAATAAAACACATTTAACCACAGAATACTGAACGTGGTTCTACCATTCACGAAAGAACATAAGGAACTGGCCTTTTTCGACTGGTCGTGTCAACAAGCGTATACACGTGTTGGTGCATTCTACCTACGTATGCTCTGTGACTCTACCTTAGGTGCGAGCCATGACGTTATCCTATGGCTGGGGCTGTTCAGCATTCAGATTCGTGAGCTTATCAGTGACGTCATTTTTCTCTCCGCGTACAACACATATTCAACGGCGAAGCAGAAAACTCATAGAGGCGGGCCGAGTTTCAAATTTCTGTGACAAGATGTTCTTGTATTCTTTGTATATGGCGATACCACGAGCATGAAGTTTAATATCTATGATGCTTTAGAAAACTTCGCTGCTGAAAAACTCACAGGGGAGAGTTCACAAAATCCATCGATTTTGAGGCTGATTACATCTTGAAAAATAGGTAAAGATTGATCATCTTCGATATACTTCTGGTTCATTGCTAACGATATATGTTGCATGTATTTGGACAGCTTTGCTATGCTTGAAAAATAGTGTGATAACTTCAAAGGTGGACGGAAAAACTAACTTTTACCTTATACTGTGACCCAAGATAATCTAATTACAATAGTCAATCAATTTGAATAAGGTTGTGATGATGTAAGTCTAGGAAAACTAGCTCAACCTTCCTGAGATATCGTACAAACAGTATTACCACATAATTTTACCTTGGGAAACAGGTCAAGGTCAATCATGTTTAATTTGGAAAGGATAACCCTAAGCCTTCAATGAATGTGCAAACATCATTGAATCTACTTGTATAGTATAATTTGACCTAGAGAAAATAGGTCAAGGTCAGTCATCTGTTACAGGTTTACGGCTCAGCGCTATGTGATAGAAATTTTGAAAGCTTGGATATAAGTCCTCCAAGAGATATATTTTGCTACCAGTATTAAATCTATTTTTACCATATAATTTGTCCTTGAAAAAATCTAGGTCAATGTCTATCATCTTCAATGTAGTTCTGGACAGGAAGGTGATTCATCTGTGTATAAATCTAGGAAATCTAGCTATAATCCATCAAGAGATATGTTGAAACCAGCGAATCTATATTTAACGTGTAATTTGACAATGATAATTAGGCCAAGGTCGATCATCTTCAATAGGCTTCTGGCACATCGTCAGCTGCAAATGTTTATGAACTTGGAGAGCCTGGATATAGTCGTCATTCAAAAATATCTTGGTAACGTTGACGATGGACACACAGACAGGCGACGCTGACAATCCAGTATTCCAATCTCCGACGCAGAAATACTCTATGGATTAGGAATTCTACAATCAGTGGGATGTTTTACAAATGACAGGTGAAGCGGAAAAGTGGTGGATAACGAGGTGCTGTTGTTTGCATTCTCCTCACCAGTTAGCTGTTGATATACTTTTTGACACAGTAACCCTAAATTTACACTACTCCTCTATTACTCCAACGCAGTATAACTTCAAAACACATACGATTCGGATTAAAAAATCATTTTATGACTCCAATGAATAATAAACACTGCATTTATGATTGATTAATTGGGTTTATTTTTAAACCGTCTGCTGAAAATGTTTATAAAATAAACTGAAATGTTTTCAGTGTTATGTCACAACATAACTTTAATGTGTTTAAACACATCAGTGAAAATCACAAAATTCAGGTTATATGCATCAACTAAACTAACTAATTTTGTTCAAATGCTCGACCACACTTGCCGATTATCTGCTCTCCAAAGTTTTTTGGAATGAAACTAGCGGGACTGTTCTCTTGGATTGAAAGTCCTTCTCGAAATTGTTAAATATCACTGTATGGTTGAATTAATTCACTTTTACGAAGCGAAATCTGATATGTAGGAAAGGTTTTTCCACTCTTTGAGATAGTTTTTTTTATTGCTTGAAGAAAGAGCAATCCCTAACTGATCTCCAGAAAAAGCCAATATCCGCTCTTTTAAAAGAGAGTGGATCGGAAATTATCCGCCTGATCAGCGTAGTAATTGTATTATTGGGAATACGGCTAAATATAGATCGAGGCTGAAGATAGCTTTCAGTGGATATATATGGACATGGCCACTGTTGACTAACTTACAGTAGATATATGTGGACATGGCTACTGTTGACTGATTGAAAGCATATACATATATATGGACATAGTCACTGTTGAGTGACTTTACAGTAGAAATATTGTTGGATGACCCACAGTAGATATATATATTGACAGGGCCACTGTTGACTGAGTTACAGTAAATATATATGACCATGGTCACTGTTGACTGACGTACAGTAGATATATATGGACTTGGTCACTGTTGACTGACGTACAGTAGATATATATAGATATGGTCACTGTTGACTGACGTACAACAGACATTGACAAGGCCACGGTTGACTGACTTACGACAGATATATTGACATGATCACTGTTGACTGACTTACAACATATATATTGACATGGCCACTGCTGACTGGCATTTAGGGTTGAGATTGATCAATACTGTACATAAGTACACATTTCTGCTCAGACAGTTCCTTGAAAATTTATAAGCAGCTGCTGACATGATTGTACTCGTCCTCGCTAAAACCAGGGGTGTCTCTGTCCTAGATACCTCTGAGCACTTACGGCTTCTGAATGTTTATAATTACATATCATATCAAATGACTAGATATATTAGACGTTGGCGTGTGCTGTCTGGGACCAGAAGTTCAACAAATTCACATGACAAGCGAAACTGGTGGCCAGACTAAATAACGAACCATGGATAGATAATACTTCAACAATAAAGGCAGACCGTTATCATATCATTTATATTACATACACAATACATATATAATATAGTCTAAGACATATATCAATCTGACAAAAAATATTATATACTTTTGACGAATTACGCATGATGTTTCAACAATATAGGCATGTGATTATAAAAAATATGATACGCTAACAGAATAATATTAAATCGCACAGTATTGAGAATTACATTAATGTGTACATGTATATTTGAACGGCACTATGAAATTGGCGCGATCGTATCGATGAAGAATTACCAAAAAACACCAAATTACAATTGAACAACACTCAAAATTATGATTAATATACATTTATAGTAAGGCCGAATTCCCCAGTGATCCCTCATATACACGATACATACTTTGACATCTCAACGGTAGCGCCCAATGAAGGTAGGTCCAAAATAGAGAACATTTCAAGTGTGTTGTATCTCAAGGATTCAGTGCACTCTTTAAGGTTTGGGGTAGCAACATCTGCTTAATGAGTAATCACCCCGGTTATACTTTGACGAAAAATGTCCAGTTATTTTGAATAATTGATTCAATCATTAAAAGCTACTCCACAGATTATAATGATATCCTATCTCTTCACATTTTCTCAATAAACACGGATAGCCCGGTATATAAAATCTTTGCCAAAATGTTCGGTGCATCAGAAATTTTTCCAACAACGGCATTTCTTGTTAATTAAATTGTTGTCTTTTTTCAATATTTCCCAGATAAATCGCGGATCTTTTCATTCCTCATTTTATTCAACTTGATCCGCAATCTAACTACATCGAAACTCTACTGTGCTCCACAAAACCTTGGACGGTCAATTTCCAAAAGAAAAAAACGATGGTCAATGTACTGTTCGTACCCACGACATTTGTTTTGCTGTAGGTATGTATGTTGTTGGAATCCAATCAACGCACAATATGTCAGTCTCATTCTTGGTAAAGACTTGTCTCGAATCACTGTCGCAAATGTCCTTCAGCTCCTTTATAACTCTAATAAGTTAAGAAGCTATCAAACACTCAGTCACAGTTAAAACTGCTAAAACAGTTGAATTAAAATAGGCAGATAAACAGATTCGTGTGTCATTTTCAGATATTTCATTTAATTTTGACGTGTAACTTGATAATTTGCACTCAAAACGGATAATGTACCTCCATGTCGTATTGACCATGCACGGTTGGTTAGAGTGAGTTCAAATTATATGCACGGTGACACAGACACAACGTGACCGATGCATGGTAATGATTGTGATACAAAAGGCGAATTCGGTGCATGCACGTGGTACAGTTAACAACACATACCCGAAGTTCGCAGTCTCTCTCCGGCCTGTAATCTATGAACATGTTATTTATCCACCTTGAGTGTTGAGAGAAGCATACACATAACGATCACCAATATGACAATAAAATGTTTTACCAGTAGATATATCATAAAAATTGTCAAACTTTAAAAATATATGCGCTCATAATACATAATACCGAGATAGAAAAGGAGATTCACACCCAGGATTTCAATGTTTTCGGTGATCTGATCTGTGAAGGCTAATTCGAAGTGTGAACGGAGAAATCGACTTGCGTATGCAGATGTGCAGGAGTGTATTCTCCTAATATCCTGGAGCATTCTGAGGAATCACCCAGCTGCATGAAGGTCTCTTGTGGGCTACCCTTGTTTCATGGATTCACCTTGAACACCCCTACGGCTGATTCCGCTAATAAATTCCTTCGATCCAGTTGCATGGGGTCTCGTCAAAGGTACCATATCGTTTCTCCAGTCTCATTTAGGTATCAGTTCTTATCCCCTTTTCTTCTCAGTGTTGGGTCAATTATTCTAGTTGAAGAATAAATGCTCACAAATGCAGTGGCTCTTAAGTATTTTGACAAAGAAAGAGTGCGCAGAACATTTTTTATGTACGATGGATTGCTGTGCAGATCTGACGTGGGAGCACGTATAGAATTCAAACCGTCTCTAGTGCACATCTTGGCAAGAATTGACTGGATTTCTTTTCCGCTTTAGTCCGTTTTCCGTTTCTGACTTTTCCACGGCGGTTGATTCCAATAAACCAGTTTTTCTCTGTGTATTTATGCGAAGAGTAAACGGTGTAATTCGTGGGTAAGATTCTCTCTTCAAAAAGGCATTCATCTCCCAGTTCCTTCTGAAAATAAAGTAGAAGACTCGATAAATCGGTATAGGCATTGCTGAAAACTTGATTTCAACACTAAATGAGATCATATTTGCTCTCGTCTCGTAATTTATAAATAAACAGTCTGGGTGACCGAATTTTCTGTTTCATTTCGAGTCACTTGTACTATGTTGTATATGAAGGCATCACCCTAGCCAGGGTTTGTCGGACGGAGCCGAGCTACTCACGACGACGAAGACCAGTCGTTTTGTTCAAAGGCTTTCCGAACAGCATTCGGGACCAACCGACCTTTCCGCATATTCCCATATTTGAGCGAATTACGACCCAGGCATTGTGTTGTATATTTTGTCCCTTTAGATTAATTTTGAATTCACATGTTCGTATTCGTGTTTGTTTTGACCTAAGAGACGCCCACATGTCTTTTCCATCCGAAACTTTGTCCTCCAGCTTTTTCTCCACATAAACTTCGATATATATCGAGATCCGACGAAGGTAGCGTATCACTGTCGAACTCCATCAGATCATTAGCTGTTATTTTGAACGAACAGTTTGAGTACTAACTGTAAAGACCCCACGTTCGTATAGGGCTAGTATGGAGTATACAAACCTGCAGTGTATAATATGATCTGACCGTGATTGCATTGGAAAAAGTATTTTGATTCTTTCACTGAATGAAAAGTAGGTCACAATCAAAGCGTGACTGAGATACATCATTCTTTAGATGACGACTTTACAACGAATATTATGGATTAAGAATCCTGATCAGCGATACGGATTTGATATTTTTGGAACATCATGATGTCTTGCCGGCATCATTGAAAACTGTTGACCGCTTCTCTCTTGCAGGAAACAAGCCTATGTTTATGTATGCTATGATTGTCTTTTTGAATTTGGTGCTAATACTGTTATATGGAATATGGAATAGGTCTTTGGATTATGGACGCGGATATTCTCTAATGGACGACGGCTGAATTTTGAATGACGGACCTGACGCTTGTAATCTAGAAATTGCCGTATTCGGCGCATAAATTTAGATTGGAGGGAGAATACCTTCATTTGTAACAGTATGTTGTTGGTAAGATCCGTCCCAAGAGAACTTAAACATGTGACAATAATTGAAAGTAATTAGATCCAGCTACTCCAAAAATCCTTATTTAAATAGAGCGGTTTAGCATATGCTACCAATGATGGAGAAAGTGTAACTCTCAAATATAATGCAAGGTGACATTAATGTAGTAGTGTCAACTTAAGAACAAACATACAACATGTATATTCTCCACCTTATAGAAAAAACATGTGTTTTTTCATAGATATATTCCATTGAATTAGCTCCCCATATTGAAATAGTGATGCATCTGTGTAAGGCTTATATAGACTTCTTCCAGCCTGAAATCACGGTTCTATCGCATTGCTTTATATACCAGTGAGTGTTTGGAACGGAAATATCATGCACACACTTCGTGTAATATACTTCGAGGCCAAATCTTCCAGACTTTAGTAATATCAGTTTTGTTTGGCAAAGTTCCATTTCAGCAAGGAGAAAACTGTGATAAATTTGATTTGAAGATCTGTAAGAGACGACATGGAAGCTAGCATGTCCTGAATGGTTACTTAATCGACCATCATTTGAATTGATGCCAGAAAGCTTCTGCAGTAATGGTTAAACACCGGACAAGGCAAGATCTTCGTGGCCGATGTTATGGATACCAGTATATATAGACACGAGGTCTGACAGCGGGTAGATAGCCGTCATCCGTAATAAATTTCGCAACCATATAATAAATACCATGTTTACTTCGAAGATGAAAGCGGTCAAGGATTTACTATGGAATTAGCTTATTATCCTAGTTTTGCAAGAAAATTTTGTGACGCTGTTTGTGATCTCGAAATGTTAACAGAATATAATTACTAGGCGGAAGATATCTACGTAAATTCCGTAAGTTCCTTTCGGAATAGTGTTGCGTGTATCCAGAAAGGGGTGCCACTTGATAATGTGAAAGTTGTTTTGGAAACATATAAGAGAGGATACAACGCTATAGTGAGCGAACCGTGTCAGGCTCATATCCAATTTGTGTCTAATACCGCTAAAGCCGGTGCTAGGGCCGTGTGTTCATGCCATTCAAGATGACCACATGAACAGCTGCAATAAAAGCGTGGCTGGGATACAAATCATCACAGGGATCAGCTTTGGTTCTTGTTTTAGTGCTGTTTTTAGAAATATGCAGAGAGGGCATTTGCCTGTTGGGTCATATGACTTATTGTCAGTAAGTCGGCATCTTCTTCCATCACCCTTACTATGTTGCGTTTAATAGTGTATTTGTTGAATTACTGTTGTGTTCAGAGAAGCCAAGAATAACAATCAGTGATAAGGATTTGACTACAGGGACCTCATGACGTCTCGTTCGCATCATTGGAAACTGCATCCTCCATTATGCAGGTTTGTATACTCCGTAACCCTCCGCCCCCTAAACCTCTGTATGAAGGCGCACTCTGTGCATCTAGTAAATACTCAAATGGTCCGTTTTAGCCCACGAAAGGATGTGTGAGGCTTATGCCAAGAATACGCTGGTGGACGGTCTCTTTGACGTACGATATGGGGGTGTCGCTTAAGTCAAAACATACACGGATACCGACATGTGATTCCACAGGGATTGAAAAAATAAGACGGCTGATCCTCGTTATGGCAGACCAGCAATCTGTCATGGTACAGCTTTGTCAGACGGACCATGGCTAGGGATGATATGAAAATTGTTGACTCATTTTCCCTAGCTTGTGTTATATATATTATTTCATTGTTTGTTCCACGTTAATATCATGTTCTTGACCGTTTCGGAATCGCAAAAATCCCTACGGCATACAATGAGGATGGATTGGCGATTAAGTACGATCGAAAAGAAAGAAACCGATTGTCCAAAAATATTTATAAGATATATGGGAACCACTCAGCATTAACTACATCTATTTACTATATAAAGAAGATTTGGTTACAAGTCGGTTGACCTACCATTCCTTCCGGACGACCTTTTGGGTTGAAACCCAGGTAAAGACCAGACACTTCTCCTTTGATAGATACCACTCCTGGTGAACTGCTTCCAAGCATCAAATTAGCTGTAAGAGACGGTTGACAAATATAACTCTCATATATATGGATTGAACGAATAATTCACGAGAATAAAGTAGAAGTTTAAGTTATGATCTATGAAGAAATTCGATATCGTCGCTTGAAGTTGTTATGACATGTTTACTTCCTCTTTACTCATGGTATTCAATGAACAATAACAACGTAAAGATGACGGAGATACTACCTTTATACTTTTAGCAAGCCATGTGGAAATTTCTCATCACAGAATAATTGTGTCAGTGATAAGAGTCACTTCATGTTACCTTCCTCCTTTCTTTGACATGGACGATGGTAACTTTATTCTAAGCTGATATTGTCACTATTTAGAAGCATAAAGTTATTATGCCATGAATGTACCGAGTAATTAGAAGAAATGTACATACATATCCTCAATCTAGTAAACCAAGAAGGTATATCAGGAAAATATTCGGTTATAATATATCTGAGTTTAACCATGGCTATAGTTTTATGTATTTTTTTTTTTTTATAAACCTAAAACACTGACGCGCTAAAAGCATTTTAAAGATATTTCCACTCGATTCAACATCTGGTAGGGGTATATATAACGCCGATAAATTAGGTCACGCGGTTGTACCTTATTCAACATCAATGTTAGAATACGAAACAACGTATATACATGGCAGGGTTGAGTTGTAACGTATATACATGGCAGGGTTCAGTTGTATTGTTGCCGAATATATGTTTTTGTACTCTTGGTACTATGCCAATTCGCTGCGTGATCCAGACATGGTCTCCCACTTAATAACTAGCTCTGTCTGTCTATAATTTAAAATGAATGAAGCAAATACAGTCGGAATATATGGCTGTTAGCACGGATTAGCTCCTGTCAGTTGTGGATTATGCAAACAAAATTGTTTGTGAATGAAATATGTTATATGTGGGTGTTTCTGGAGCTCAAGGACAGGGACTGTCATTTTTGATTGCTTGACTTTTTTTTTTTTCTCGAACTTCGGACTCACTAAGTCCATAAATTTTCTCTACTGACTTGACAACCCCGATCGATAGATTTCAATATTCCTACGAAGTAGGCTACAGATCGCAAATTGTCCGGTAATGAGTGAGTCAGTCCATCCGAATCCTTTCGTCGGCAAAATAAGGAGAACCGTTGACGTTAGAACCTTGATTTTTGGCATGAACGTGCATTAGGGCATTGTTACCAGCAAGTTCTGATCTGAAATAATTCTGATTAAAATTAGATTTATAATTAACACTTCAGTATATTGTTACAGATATATGTAAACTGTAGCCTTTAACGTGTATCCTATTTCACATCCAAACATTTCATCATTGACCACAGGCTTCAAATTCAGGTCACATTACCCACGGCTAAAAATACCCTGTCATTGATCCATATTCCACTGTATGCCACATGGCCCTATTACTGAGGTTAATCTTAACCTGCATCTGGGACAATTCCACAATTGCCTGACAGCATAGACCTACTGCATATACCCTCAAACAATCAGCGCTGTTTCCATAACTTAAATTGTTAATTAAACCATATCATTGAAATAATATAGCAGAAAACATTGATGTGAGTTATGATATGTACACTATGACCAAAGACATGTTCATAATGTGCTAATCGGATAGTTAGGACAATCATTACTTTGCATCAGAGAGTGTGTGACTTGGATTCAAGGGTTAAGACTTTGGAGGGAAATACAATGTTGACAGCAGAAATATGACCCCACCATTTGCTGATTAGAGCGATAAAACAGGGTAGGCTAAATGGACCCTTTTCAATGCAGTATTTCTTGGCATGGATGTGAAAATATGAGGACATACTTTGGGGGTTTTTTGTACCTCTTGAATATTGACTATATATCACACTTGGATATAATTTGAACAAAAATTACATGTGTAAACAAAATATGTCTAAATTTCTCTTGTCATTTCAAATCTTGATCCATTTTGATTCCTTGATTAGGGGATACAGAATCACTGCCACGGAGTGTGCTGGTGTGTCACAGCAATGCAATTCCGATTCACACAACGAAACTGAGGTGGTTTAAGGTTTATCAATGAAGAAAATCACCGATTAACCGCCATAGAATATAACGTGAAACAAGAAAACCGGAATAGTACATTCATCAGATTGCCGATACCCAAAATGTGTTGTCTCATATATCTAGATAACAATGTGATGTAGAGACGCTATTTATTCGTCTTTGTACCGGTTATGCTCAGGAGAATGACATAGAATCATTATTATCTTGTGCATAGAAGGTGTTGGTCTTGAGTTGAATTACCGTAAACTACATAAATGCTACCTTTCTACTATAGTACTATATATAAAAACGTGTTGTATTGTTGGGAAAATAATGTGATTCAAAAAGTTGTTTTGATCCTGGACAAGGGCACTGAAAACCATTAAAGAGATGTAAATGTATTTTTACACGTAAAGCTTGAAATCTACTGAACCTATATTATTCAATCTGTTTCCTTTAATTAAAAAGTTGTAAAATTAAATCGGCGATCGTTATTTATTTTGGAATGAAGGCGCATTAGGAGACTGTTACCAACAAGTTCTGAGTTGACCTACTTTTGATGAAAATTTCTGGTGATTTTTGATGAAAATCACTGGCGATTCTGACTTGGGCGGTGCCCATCTTAATATAGGCAGGATTTCAACTGGGGGTGGGGATTTCCAAGAGTTCAGTTCGCGTTCGAATCCTAATTCCTACTCTACTTCGTAGGTCCTGTGACGTTAGTCACACTGCTCATGTATATATATCACCCATTTATACATGGTAATGTTACTGGATTTGAACATCTAATGCTAATAATTTGTTTGCTGAAATGAAATTTAATATGATTTAGATTTCTCTCGCGGCTAAAATATTTTACGGGTACATCTGAAATTCAAGAAAATAATGAAATCAGATCAGATTAACATGGAATTATATCATCCTCGTCAAGCCAAATTTCAATATCATCAGGTGTTCAACTCTCCAGGTCAAGAATCATTTCCTGCGTCACCTGGGCTGGATTGGGGATAGTTGTGATAACTCTTGAGAAGTTTTTCAGTTATCTCATTAATTTTGGTCCCCATATAGCCCAATACAGATGCAGAAATAGCTATTATCGGAAAGGCGTCAGAGGCCTCGGGCACCGTCGTAACGCGTGGTGTGGATAATTAATCTACATTCGTTAGGCAGCCGTGGTCGTTCTTCGATCCCTTGTCCATGACCATAAGAACAAAAAATCTTTATTTGATTATCAAATCCCCGAGTCGTTTACCTTGAATTGCGTTTGTTCATGTGGATACCTTGAGCTGATATATCAGTTGATGGGGTCGAACAGCCCCTGCCCCGGTATAGACAAAGTGCATTGTTCCTACGAAGTAGGCTACAGATCGCAAATTGTCCGGTAATGAGTGAGTCAGTCAGTCAGTCAGTCCATCCGAGTCCTTTCGTCGGCAAAATAAGGAGAACCATTGACATTAGAACCTTGATTTTTGGCACGAACGTGCATTAGGGCATTGTTACCAACAAGTTCTGAGCTGATCGAATTCTGCTGAAAATTTGATTTATAATTTTTTTTTTAATTATTTATTGATAGCTCAGCGAGTGCACTGTCATGCCCATCGGGAACCCTTGGCTGTATGTTTCACTGTATATATAACACAGTACAAAACGTGATGGGATAATGAAATAGGAAATGCTAATTTTCCATCATTTGTTAGTGCCTTTTTCTACACTGCTATTACCAACTTGCCAGCCTACACACAATTCAGTATATTGTTATCTAGATATATGAAAACTGTGGCCGTTAACGTGTATCCTATTTCACATCCTTGAAACATTTCCTCACAGACAACATCAGGCGTCAAATTCAGGTCAAGTTACTGTTACGCACTGGTGGTGAAATTTACTACATCAACCAATTAAATGACCCAGCAGAAGAAAGATATGGCATCATCCTTCAGATTAGTCTGCGTGAGTAACAACGATAAAAGTTTACTGAGGGTGAAACAAAGCCATGATGGCATGTTTAAAGGGTCTTAATTTATTTTCTTCGGGTAGGATTTAACTAGATAAAGTAAGTAGACGCTATTTATTCGTCTTTGTACCGGTTATACTCAGGAGAATGGCATGAAATCATTATCTTGTGCAGAGACGATGTTGGTCTTGAGTTGAATTACCGTAAACTACATAAATGCTACATTTCTACTATAGTACTATATATAAAAAATTGTTGTATTGTTGGGAAAATAATGCGATTCAAAAAGTTGTTTTGATCCTGGACAAGGGCACTGAAAACCATTAAAGAGATCGATATATTTTCACACGTAAAGCTTGAAATCTACTGAACTTTTTTATTATTCAATCTGTTTCCTTTAGTTAACAAATTGTGAAATTAAATCGGCGATCGTTATTTATTTTTGGAATGAAGGCGCATTAGGAGATTGTTACCAACAAGTCTTGAGCTGACCTACTTTTGATGAAAATTTCTGGTGATTTTTGATGAAAATCACTGGCGATTCTAACTTGGGCGGTGCCCATCTTAATATAGGCAGGATTCTAACTGGGGGCGGGGATTTCCAAGAGTTCAGTTCGCGTTCCAAGTCCTAATGCCTACTCTACTTCGTAGGTCCTGTGACGTTAGTCACACTGCTCATGTATAATAATAGCATATCTTATGGTCTGCATGCCTTCTATAATACAACGTTTGATATTCCTACGAAGTAGGCTACAGATCGCAAATTGTCCGGTAATGAGTCAGTCAGTCAGTCAGTCCATACGAATCCTTTCGTCGGCAAAATAAGGAGAACCGTTGACATTAGAACCTTTATTTTTGGCATGAACGTGCATCAGGGCATTGTTACCAGCAAGTTCTGATCTGAAATAATTCTGATTAAAATTAGATTTATAATTAACACTTCAGTATATTGTTATAGATATATGTAAACTGTAGCCTTTAACGTGTATCCTATTTCACATCCAAATATTTCATCATTGACCACATCAGGCTTCAAATTCAGGTCAAATTACCCACTGCTGCTAAAAATACCCTGTCATTGATCCACTTTCCACTGTATGCCACATGGCCCTATTACTGAGGTTAATCTTAACGTGCATCTGGGACAATTCCACAATTGCCCGACAGCATAGGCCTACTGCATATACCCTCAAACAATCAGCGCTGTTTGCATAACTTAAATTGTTAAACCATATCATTGAAATAATATAGCAGAAAACATTGATGTGAGTTATGATATGTACACTATGACCAAAGATATGTTCATAATGTGCTAATCGGATAGTTAGGACAATCATTACTTTGCATCAGAGAGTGTGTGACTTGGATTCAAGGGTTAAGACTTTGGAGGGAAATACAATTTTGACAGCAGAAATATGACCCCGCCATTTGCTGATTAGAGCGATAAAACAGGGTAGGCTAAATGGACCCTTTTCAACGCAGTATTTCTTGGCATGAATGTGAAAATATGAGGACATACTTTGGGTTTTTTTTGTACCTCTTGAATATTGACTATATATCACACTTGGATATAATTTGAACAAAAAATTACATGTGTAAACAAAATATGTCTAAATTTCTCTTGTCATTTCAAATCTTGATCCATTTTGATTCCTTGATTAGGGGATACAGAATCACTGCCACGGAGTGTGTTGGTATGTCACAGCAATGCAATTCTGATTCACACAACGAAGCTGAGGTGGTTTAACGTTTATCAATGAAGAAAATCACCGATCAACCGCCATAGAATATAATGTGAAACAAGAAAACCGGAATAGTACATTCATCAGATTGCCGATACCCAAAATGTGTTGTCTCATATATCTAGATAACAACGTGATGTCGAGACGCTATTTATTCGTCTTTGTACCGGTTATGCACAGGAGAATGACATAGAATCATTATTATCTTGTGCATAGAAGGTGTTGGCCTTGAGTTGAATTACCGTAAACTACACAAATGCTACCTTTCTACTATAGTACTATATATAAAAATTTGTTGTATTGTTGGGAAAATAATGTGATTCAAAAAGTTGTTTTGATCCTGGACAAGGGCACTGAAAACCATTAAAGAGATGTAAATGTATTTTCACACGTAAAGCTTGAAATCTGCTGAACCTATATTATTCAATCTGTTTCCTTTAATTAGAAAATTGTAAAATTAAATCGGCGAGTGTTATTTATTTTGGAATGAAGGCGCATTAGGAGACTGTTACCAACAAGTTCTGAGCTGACCTACTTTTGATGAAAATTTCTGGTGATTGTTATGAAAATCACTGGCGATTCTGACTTGGGCGGTGCCCATCTTAATATAGGCAGGATTTCAACTGGGGGTGGGGATTTCCAAGAGTTCAGTTCGCGTTCGAGTTCTAATGCCTACTGTACTTCGTAGGTCCTGTGACGTTAGTCACACTGCTCATGTATAATAAGATGGTACAATTAATCCACCTCATCATGGTAAATCGAGCACCATTAAATTAATGATCAATAATTCAATTATACAGTTTCTAACTTATAATTTGCACAGAACAATTATAATTATTTAGACTAGTAATTCAATTCAAATCTGAAAAATACGCAACATAATCTCATTATAACAAGGCACATTGAAGGTATCAATTAGATAGAACACCCGGTGACCATCAGAGAAGCTAACCTACCATAGCAGATGTCACAGCAAATCGAGATACAAAAGCAGTGTGGATGAACATAGCTAAGTGAATTGCTTGAATATTTATAATATGATGAACATGGAATCAATATGTAGAAAAACTCGTCATATCATGATTTTAATGACACGGCCTCTGTCATTGATGACAACGTGACTCAGATACATACTCTTGAAAACGGCTTGGAATTCGTGTTAATAAAGAGTAATGGTCGATCAGTGATTAGGATTTTATGTAAATAACATCATTGAAAACTGTTGACCGCTTCTCTCTTGTCGGAAACCATGCATCTTGTGTTCTTATTATTTTTATTTCATATACGTTTGAAATTGGTGCTGTCATACGAAATCGATTATTGACACAGAATTTTTTTTATGGACGACGGCTGAATATTGAATGTCGGATCTGACGCCTGTTATCTATTTTGTATGTAATACCAACAACAACAGCTTGTACTATCAGACGTTACTCATAGGAACAGTTACAATCGAATTAAGATTTAACGGCCCAATGTAGACGGGACAATCATCAGTCTGTATATCTTTCCTACATCACTGAGCACTTCACTGAAAATTGTGAGTAAATTTACACGAAAGCGAGTAAAAGGTTGTATTCCCAGCAACACACTTTAGGCTAAATTTACACATTATATTGTCTGAATTTACTTAACGATGTGTATATTTACAAAGTTGATGTGTATATTTAAAAATCTGTTCTGTAAATAGATTACTGAACTGTGTAAATATACGTTTCGCTAGTAATTTTACGCATCATTTGTGTAAATTTACACATAAGCACATAATATAAGCACATGTATACATTATAATGTGTAAATGTAAATTTAGATGTTCATTACAAGCGTCTGGTTCGTCATTCATACTTCAGCCGTCGTCCATTAAAGAATATCCACGTCCATAATCCAAAGACCTATTCCATATTCCATATAACAGCATACCTTTTCTGGGTTAATAGCTCCAAGCCATGTCTCAACGTTTGTTAAAATGATCTATACCTAATGCAGAGAATTTTTTTATTAATATATGACAGTGGACGGAGCAGGGTATAGTGTTGGTGGGAGACATAATGTCACAGTGAAAAGGCAACCCTTAATTGCTCGAGTACAAATCGTCCTAAAGAAAATGTATACAGTGACTAGCAATTGTATGCACTTGAACCGGAAGTTCACCCGTGATTGACCCAGAATGCAATTTGTCTTCGGACAACATGTCACGTCTCGTGAACAAACGCATGGATAAGTTGAATAAAGCTCGAGAAAGTTCGTTTGACATATACGTGCGTGTAATAAGTACGGTACACTTAACATTTGAATTCCAAAATTGAACCATTTACTGGGTTCCTTTCCCGAGTGGGTACTGAGATATTTTCTTTAACATGATTTAATATTAATGTGAAATGTCAGATCCGACATTCAATATCCAGCCGTCGTCTATAAAAGAAGTTCCTCGTCAATAATCGAAAGACCCATTTCTTACGACAGCATCAATCCCAAATGTAATAAAAATCATAAAAACACAAGATGGTTTCCTACAAAAGAAAAGCAGTCTACAGTTGACTCATCTTGACTCTATGTGCATAATATTATTATTATTATTATTATTCAAGTGTAGATTCATTCTTCCCTACAAGAGAGAAGTGGTCGACAGTTTCCAATGATTTCAGCAAGACATGATGTTCTTGCCGTCCCCATCTCCTGGTGCACCCGACGCTGACGTTTTACAAGATGCATTATCTTCTTCGTATAAATGCTCCCAGCAACCCAAAGTATTAGTGTTTACTTTCCTATACGTTATTTATACAAGGCAATGAACCGATATAAATGTTAACGTTATTTTAAGAACTAAACACTCCATAAGTACTTACCTTTGAGATATTGTCTGGGAAAAGTTCGAACTTCGGTAGGGTGGCCATGGCTGTTGAAAGACTGGACACATAAACAATTCTTATACAAAAATCAGTCGTACTAAATGTATTATACAGTTTGCAGGTATGACTGTGCAGTGATGTTCAGCCCATAGCCGCCGTATATTTACATATTAACTTATATCTTTTAACGCACTGGCCTTGGGTCCCTCCTTTTGGGAAAACCAAACAGAGGCGAATAACTCATGTAACACATCTAAAGGTGGCATGCACAAATGAGGCGCTCGATCGAGCGTAGGCAGAATACAGGTATTAGCGAACTTCCTGGTCGGAGAAAGAACACAAAACTGAAGCGTATTATATTGTTAGATCTGAAATGCACTAGAACGAGACACGAGGTAAAATTCTGATATAGAATTTCCTCATTATATAGGGCAGGCATGTTTTAATATTTTTTTTATACCTACAAAGAATATTTCTCACATGACATATATTCGAGCTTTTATGCACGCCAACTCGCGTTGTAGAGTTTAAATGGGAAACAAAATAAGAAACTATCTTGAAAATATGCATTGTGCTTTGCGAGACTATATGCTAAACTGTTATTCAGACTATAGAACAAATTTTACGTCGATGACTACGGATCGGTAAACACTATTTTTTTCTCTGCTTCAATACCGATATTATTGCCGTGGGCTAACAGATAAGAACTAGGTCATTTTTTTAGAAACCAGAAAGTTCTCCAGAAGTATGAAACGATTTAATTGAATGAAATAAGGAACTTGAATATAGGATGTAGAAACAGCCGGTTCATTCCCTTAATTAGCTACTTCACAAAAACAAGGAAGAATGTAAAACGGATATAGTTAACTGTAATGCCTTTTCATGGAGGAGATTAGAAAGACTGCATGTATAAGATTAATAAGGATTTTGGTAGTTCATCTGCGAACTCGTGAAGTTCATACATCCGCGATTAAATCCAATTTTATAGGCCTTAGACTTGACGGAAGTAATATCTGATTTGCGAAGAAGTATATTAGATAACTGTAAACTTCGAAATTGCATTTACGAGACATAAAGGTTTGTTCGGTTGTTTACAAAACCCCAGTGGCTGAGGTCATTTCACTGTGCTGTCCTGTTTTCATGGCGGTATAGCATGATCATTGTCACCACCAATGAACATGTATGTCAATAATCTCCGCTCTATATACATCACGTTCAAAGACACAATATACTAACAGCTTTCTTTTGTATACTGAGACTTTTCCGTACTTCCTGGTAGGTACGTTTATTCAAATATTCCCATTGTTAATACGACATGCAGACTATATTCAATGTTTGACTAGATCCACTCGTTGAGCATAGATAGATGCATGGTTGATAAGTTGATTATGTCTGTGAGAAAGGTGATACGACATGCAGACTAATGTCAAACAAATGTCTGTATGCGACGTTACCGTAATACCACGGTGGGAAGAGGAAGCTCGCTGTTAGATAAAAATTTCTATCGCTCTCGCCGATAAAAAAATCGCTCTATTGACGAAATCATGGCAACGTGGGGCTTGTTTCATATGGTGAGTTGGACATATTGAGGGATTACTCTTGACATTTGGATTTTTGTAACAAAATGGTGAGGTCAAGCATTTTACGTTTGTCTGGAGTGTATTTGTTTCTCTCTGTATCAAATTTGACGCCCGTTCATAAACAAATAAGATGGTATTCCCACGTTCATAAAGCAAATTTGGTAGATCCACTTGAAAATTTTAAAATTTCCTAGACGTTCCTTCAATATGTCTCTAACTTTATTCAGGGTAGTGCTATAGATCGTTAGTGATCATTTATCAACAGTTTTTTCATGACCAGAGCCATTTTATGTGCCAAAGTTACGGTTTCTCTCGCTGATATGGAAGAATCCCGCACTCTCATGAGCAGTCAGTCTGTTCTCTATGCACTGACCCACCAGTTGTTCGCCACAGGCGTACATAGTCCAGGTCAAAGGGAAACATAACATTCATTGTTTTATAGGATTTTCTTTTCACAGTAATGGATTTATTTGAAAGCAAACATCTTTCCTTGTTGGAAGGAATATGATGGGTACGGTGCGTGGAAGTTTATTGCTTTTATTTCCTCTGCAACAAAGGAAATATTGATATAGTTGGACCCTTGCTACGCCAGGTCACGGCCGCCTCAGCTAACAATCGGGATAAATTCTGTCACTGCATGCCTACCTTATCGCATGGATCAGTTCTATGAAAATTCACTTCATCAACATACTAAAATCGAGATCCTGCTTAGATTGAATAAACACAACATGAACTACTTAATCGTTATTACAGTCGAATTCGTTTAAAATTGTCAAACGCGCGACAACAGTCCCTATTCGCGGGCAATCTCACAACGTTTCCGAAATCATGGTCCCACCATTTCTCCACTCCATGAAGACAAAGTTCGAATAGGTCAATGGAGAGATTATACAGGTAAAATTTTATCCCCGAACTATCACTTTTACCATTCTAATTAGGCCATGGGGTTATTCTATACTTTTTCATTTTATCCCATATATATTTGTTAGGGAAGGCCCACATCACAGAATGTACAAAGATAACAAATGCATTTCATTCTATGGGAAAGTGGAAAGTAGGCCTACTTTTCGTTTTCTGCATTGGTACTGAAATCGAGTCGTCGTGCCAGCGTTGAAAGTTTTAGGAATAGTTGCTGTTCTTTACGGTACCGTACCAGTACCTGAAATCAAAAATTCATGAAGAACAAAGATTCTGTTCTTTTTGTCCAACATCTGTGGATAAGGATTCGGCATAACCGTTTTGCTATAGTGTTTGCTGAAGTGTAATTTTCATTACGTTTGTAAGGGCTTATATTACATTTTAGCATTTCGTAGCATTCCCTGCTTGCAGCGCTACCATCTTAGGTTAATTTCTGGTCGTCTACTTCAGCCGTCATTACTTTATCCTGAAGCTCTGAGTTTCCGAATCAACTAGAGCAAACCGCACTGCGGTGGCCTAATGGCTAGGACGTCGGCCTCGTAAGCGGTAGGTACTAGGTTCAATCCCAGGCCGGGTCATAACAAAGACTTCAAAAATAGAACTTGTTGCTTCCTCGCTTACGCTCAGCATTAAGAGGATAGAACAAGGACTGATTCACGTATCACGTTGGGCACACCGGTTCTCGTCAGATCACCGAAGTTAAGCAACGTTGAGTTCGGTCAATACTTGGATAGGTGACCGGGTGCTGGTACATGTAGGCACCTTCTTTATATGTCTGAATAAATGGTGAAAACGACGTTAAATCCTACTCACTCACTCACTCACTGGTTCGCACGGTGTCAGTACAATGTGACTTAGTGGGGTGTCATGTCTGCCTACGGCATGATATTTCAGTGGGACAGCACTATAAAATGACAGCATTAGATCTGCTCTGTTACAAGTAGATACGGCCGCCCATACCCCTCTCCTCCCTTCCCTTTCCCGTCGTGATATAGATGAAAAATGTTACGTTAAACCCTATTGACTCACTCACTCACTCACTCTCTTGCAGGAAACAAGCCTATGTTTATGTATACTATGATTGTCTTTTTGAATTTGGTGCTAATACTGTTATGTGGAAAATGGAATAGGTCTTTGGATTATGGACGCGGATATTCTCTAATGGACGACGGCTGGATTATGAATGACGGACTAGACGCTTGTAACCCAACTAGAGCAGCAAACTATGTTTTAATGTGAACGAGCTGTGTCTTCCCACCGTGCATACTAGACGATGTTATGCGAAACCAAGCAATGTAAAGTAAACAACAATTTCGTATACCTGTACGATCCTTTATTTATATGTCTGGCCGTCATGTCTGTCATTCGACAACTGTTTCTTCTTAATCTGGGGAAGAGTTGACCCCGTCCCATCTTGGCTAGAAATGTTCGCGCCAGTCGGCAAACACGTGGAAGACAAACTTGCAAAACCTGCGTTATAATTCCCCCGATTCAATCCCAAGGAAGGAAAGTGATTATTTTCCCGCAATAAACCAGAGGAATTTATGTTGTCACATAGCAAAGAGGAAACCGCCCGAGAATGGATGCCGGTCTCGTTTACGTTATGGCTAAGTGCAGGGGACATACAATTCTGAGCAGTGGTAGCAGCATTGCCGCCAACGCTTTGGTAAAGGATACCGATACCTGACTCTCTATCCGAAGAAAGACTGGGTCCCACCGTCACACTGGCAGGTTGTGCAGGAAGGCTGGGCTGAGGTTGTGACTCAGTAGTCGTACGCCTACCGCCAGTCCTTTTCTTGGACTTTTTCGGCTTTGCCGCCATCGGGACTCCATACGGAGTTTTTCTCCTGGCTACAGCTCTCTTCGGTCTCTCCATAGCTAAAAACCAGCCTCCACAAATTCAGGGATCGAAATGCAAAAACTCAGAATAATTATGAACGAATGCAAATTGCTGTTATGCTAACCAAACTATGACTGAGTTTTGGATAGCTGCTTACAGCTGGAAACACGAGAGCAACTGGTTCACGCATGTGATAATTACATCGGGGGGCACAACTCTAGCATCCTGCCAGCAATGTAACCAGGCAAGGGTAGATAACTGAGAACAATTGTGGAGTGTTATCTCCCTTATTCCAGACAAGCGACACATTGCTCAAATTCGGATAATGTGAACTAACGATTAGCGTTAGTTGCATTTAATGATATCTATGCGAAACCCGATTATAAGTTGCGTTTAACTGTTTTTTTTGTATCTGTATATGGTGAGATTCTGCTGGTGAACGTTTTTGCCCTTTGTACACTCATTGCGATTGTATTTTGTGACTGTGGTAACAACGATGGAGAATGACACGGTTGGTCGGCGTCGGGCCTCACAGGTTTATGTTCTGAATAAGGAATTGAATTCCACTAATATTTTTTCCGCTTGAGCCCTTTCTTCCATCTAAAAGTCACATAGTTCATCACATTCCATCAGACTCTGGGGTCAAGTGACTTCTTGTCAGTACGTCGCTATATTTTTCCTTCGCCTATATATTTTGCGTTCATGAGTACGACTATTTTCTGTGATAATTTAAAGATAACCATTTCATAGACCGTTCCTTCTCACTCACCAAACGTTATATAGAAGATTTCCTAGCTTTGAATACTCGATATATAATATATACCGGTACGCGATGCTGCGAAGGATTTATCTGAGATTCAGATCGTATAAAAACCCGAAGTGTTTTGCACTATGAGATTTGGAACTGTTCCTCATGCTATATACCGATGTAATCCACTTTCTTGACTTTGAAAGAAACACCGATAGTCTAAAACGAAAGATTCTGTTTGAACTTATATTTTCGGTAAAAATGAACTTACTCTTGTGACCAAATTTCGACAAGACAGACAATGCTAAATTCAACCTTATTCTAGAATCTGGTTGGACAACACACTCTCGGTACAATCACGCGTCCTTACTCAACTTTGATCACATATATTTCACAATGAGCTGTATAACCACAGTGTGTAGTAAAAGATTTACATTCAAGGGTGTTTACATGAACAGTCACAATCACAGCGTGACTGAACTGAATTAAAAAACACGACGATGTCTTGCCGGCATCATTGAAACATGTTAACCGCTTCTATTGTAAGAAACAAGCTTGTGTTTATATTGATCGTTTCAATCTTTGCCTCTCAGATTATCATGCTAATATTTAATGGTAAAGTGTCGCGTGAATAGTTCACTTTACTAATAGATAATAATAATCTTTTGTTATGGATGATTACCAACCCTTTATCTTAAGAGGCTTATTGGTCCAAACCCCTCAGCCTATCTCAGTGTAACATATACATGTGTCATTAACGTCGAGTAAGACAACTCTGTATATAGAATTGAAAGAGTAATCTTCACTAAAATCCAGTTAACAGTACCACTGAACGGTCTCCCGTTACCACTGAACGGTCTCCCGTTACCACTGAACGGTCTCCCGTTACCACTGAACGGTTTCCCGTTACCACTGAACGGTCTCCCGTTCCCACTGAACGGTTTTCCGTTACCACTGAACGGTCTCCCGTTACCACTGAACGGTCTCCCGTTACCAATGAACGGTTTCCCGTTACCACTGAACGGTCTCTCGTTCCCACTGAACGGTATCCCGTTGCAGGCATGTGTGACATATCGGGATGCTTACATATCTTCAGTCTCCTAAACTGGGAATGATGAAAATGTTCTATATAATCTCGATGCGTATTAGGGTGGATAATGAAGGACGTCATCATTTTCCATCAGGTGAATTGATATGGTTATCACATCATCGGTCTTAAAAAATTGTATCTGATACAGCCAGTACTATAGGGGCCGTGTGGTTATTAGAAACATGCAGTCCGTATATTTGCCTGTGGTGTCATATGATTTCTTATTAGTACGCCAGCATCTGTTTTCACCACTCTTGTTATGTTGCGTTTAATTAGGGTTTAAAATCAATGAGCGAGATGGACTTTTATTTTAGAGTTAAGACTTTTTTGATTCTAGCTGTTGAGTTGCTAATTTGTCTCCCTTAACTTATCGTGGAAACTGTAAATATATTTTGGTGGAACCATTTCAGAGGAAAGAAAATTGGTAGTCGGAAAATTTTATGTCCCTCTTCCGGGACACCGTGCAGCATATCTTCACTAGCTGTCGTGGTGGAGATCAAGGTGCTAAACTATTTATGAGTCGTCTTCAATTTCCTTAACGTTGAACATAGTCCATTCCAGTTTGTCTTCCTGTCGTTAGTTACCGAGATACAAAACATTTATTTTCACCCCGGCAACGCCTTTCAGATATGGCTTATTAAAGGCTCGTTTAAACTGAAATTGTGTGCTGAATCTTGAGTATCAGGGGGAATTCCCTGGATTTTCAGCTCCTGGCCTGGCGTTCAAATGTATGTTAATGAATTTTTTACAACAACCGTCCAAGTATAACCTAGTAATGTATTCAATTTTTCAGAGAGATATCCATTTCATATAATGAACTTGTCGAGAAGGCCCTCGGAACAAAGGGCCTCTCCCGTCACCATGAATGAACAAGAAACATCACTTCAAGGATCAAAATGTATATATACGTGTTCTTATATGTATTTCACTATAACCCTTAGTATAAATGTATGTTCCCGAATGGCTTATGCAACAGAATCTTGATTTGATCACCGTTAAATTCATTTAAGCTTTATGCAGGGTGTAGACAGCTATTTAATACAATCATATACTTTATCGTATGCATAATTTGCAGTTAAAACAATACAAAAATACCATCCCTTATATTTTTTTCAAAACACACCATTTGCGTACACTTCGCCATCCATAAGATGGCTTGCGAATCGTGTGTCTCCATTATCGCGGAGCGATATCCAGTACTTTACCGGATTCTGTTCGGCCTTCATCCGGCGGAGAACAGACCCGAGAAATCTGATAAATTACAGGTTTTCATACCACTTCTGAAATAGATATTTCATGGGCTTACAAAATATATAGGTATGTATAACTTTCGTATCATCCAAGAGGTGTGGTGGATCTGAAATTTTGAACAAGTAGTTCATCACATGACTCGAAAATGGCGAGTTACGTTGGGGTTACGTCGGTAGACTTTAGCTGATTGGCTGACGAAGTCACGTGGTATTGATTTATGGAAATTCCCTCCTGCAGTTGCCAAAAGTAGGCTGAACATGGATACACACGATCCCAGGGTCAGTCTTAACGCGTGTTGATGACCGAGATGGTTACAGGTTGAAAACACACGTGCAGAAGATAATTTTTAAACAGATCAGTAATGAACTTGTGCTGGATGTTTTTTTTATCAAAATATATAATTGCTGATAGTGTCATTGCCTGTAGTCTATATAATTGCTGATAGTGTCATTGCCTGCAGTCTATATAATTGCTGATAGTGTCATTGCCTGTAGTCTATATAATTGCTGATAGTGTGATTGCCTGTAGTCTATATAATTGCTGATAGTGTCATTGCCTGTAGTCTATATAATTG